>WSUB01000042.1:26793-51710 GCA_019633425.1 Tulasnella sp. 424 | reverse complement strand
GACGTCTTATTTTGGGGTCCGACAATGGTATGAGTAACGCTGGGAGTCTATGGTTTCCTTTTTGGTGTGAGGGGATGAAAAATCCTGTCTTTGGACGGCCCGGAGGATGAAAGAGGTTGCTTTCGGAAAAAAATGGATAAAAAGCTGAAGGATCTTGGGGCATTGAAGAGCAACAACTCTCGATTTCACGTATACTCACTCACATTTGCAAAGTCCAATCATGTCTCTAACTCCAAATCCTACGATCATCTTCGTTTCTGCTACTCCAGGCAAAGTTCCTGTCCCCGGGGAGGATCTTGTGCACCGTCAAGATATTACTATTGACATCGAAAAAGAACCTCTCAATGGGGGGATTTTGACGAAGACCGTTGCACTTGGGATCGACGTATGGCTGAGGGCCCGCATGGCCTATGAGTTCAAGCCCAATACTCCGTGAGTGGTCGACGAGCTGGCCTGGAAGAACACCGGTACTAACGTAGAGATATGCGGTCTAGTCTTTTGGGGTATGGTATTGGAGTTGTTCTTCGCTCCGAAAACCCAAAGTTTCAAGTCGGGGATTATGTCCAGGGCCGTAGCTACCGTAAGTGTTCCCTTGCCCGTGCATTTGTCTACGCCGGTTCGTGATCTGACTGAAAACGCTTCCCAGCCTTTGCACCCTATGCCGTCCTCTCAGAGGACGGTGGGATCAGAGTGCTGAAGAACGAAGCCGGTCTTCCTTGGACAGCGTACCTCGGAGTCTTGGGTTTGGCTGGCGAAACCGCCTGGGTCGGTTACAAGGCATATGCACAACCAAAGAAGGTGAGTTTTCTTCGTCTTTGAAAGCAGGCGCCTCTCGTGCTCATCACTCTTGCGCAGGGAGAGACGATCTACGTGTCGACGGGTGCTGGAGGCGTTGGCAGGTAGGGGCTTTGCTACCTCCAGCTGTTCCGGTATCTTGAATATTCACCCTCATCGGCCGTTGCGCAGTGTTATCTGTCAAGTCGCTAAAGCCGAAGGACTTCGCGTCATCGCCTCTGCAGGATCTGACAGCAAAGTCGCGTTCTTGAAAGAGATAGGTGTCGATGTCGCTTTCAATTACAAGAACCAAGATATTGGCACTGTTCTCAAGGAAAACGGAGGCGTTGACATCTACTGGGACAATGTGGGTGGCAAGACTCTCGAAACTGTAATGGGATGCATGAACAAGTACGGACGAATTGTGGTATGTCCAACTTATAACTCCCCTTTCCACCGTGCGAGCAAAGGTATTGATATGACGCAATCGTGTAGATCTGCGGCTTTGCTTCCCAGAATAACCTCTCTCCTGCGGAATGGCATGCCAATAAATCCATGCCTCTCGTGCTGATGAAGAATCTCACCATCAACGGATATATTATTACCGATGCCATTGCCAAGTTTGGAGACTTTGACTTCGAGTCCGAGGTTACGAAGCTCGTCAAAGCAGGGAAGATCCGAGCCAGGGAGGAGACTTCCGATAGGCTCGAAGATGCGATGAAGATGCTAGCTGATTGTCTGGTCGGCAACAATGAGGGGAAGGGAGTGATCGTATTATCTTAAGCGAAAACTGTAGAAATGTTTGTAATAGATGAATGAGCAGCTTGTCTTACTCATTAGAGTCGTTGCTCCGCTGCACTGCATGAGGGACAAAGGTCGAAGGTCTAGTGTTGGCCGGTCAAGGCGAGCTCCGAACTGCCTGAATACTCATCCACTCTATCGAATACCGCCTAAGCAGCGTTGGAAAGCCGTGATAAGCGGCGTTGAGGTTCCCGGGGTGTCTGGAATTCCGCGAGCACCGCAACCCGTAGTCAATCACGTGGGATTATTCACGGTCTGGCTCAAACGGGAGAGCTACCAACACTCTCTGTGTCAAACGCTCCGCATCTTACTTCCCCACCACCTCCTCAACGCCTGACGCCATCCACGAACATTTTTACGACCTGGACGACGAAAAGAAACACGTATAACCAAAAATTATAAGAAGGCGCAATCGTTGCCTAATTCTTCTACACGCTCCCAGAAATCCGATCGCAATTTGGACCAAGACCCCCTGACCAATCGTTGGGAGACTTTAGGAGAATGATGGACGCCATCAAGCTTTCAGGAGTGATCCTCATCTTGGCAATTGGTTCTCCTGCTGATGCTCAGCCGCTATCTCATTCGGAAGCTCAGTCGTTATCGCCTCAGCTCAGGAGTCTCGGACGCATCTGGATTCGCGCTGCTCCTTCTTCTGGCCCAGACGATGCGACAGGAGATACAGGCTCCGGAAGTCTTCCTACTGCCCTCTGGGTGAGTCCAAATCCAAATCTCACTCTGCTCTCCCTTTCTCCCTCTTTTACGCCTCGACGACTGACGTCTACTTTCACCCTGCCTCGTGTGCACTGCCGCTGTGTCGGTCACTGGCGCTCGTCATACACTTCCCGCCTCTCTTCAACTCCTTCTTTCCAGATCCCAATCATCGTCGTCCCTCTCACAGCGCTTGGTGTCCTGGTCTTTTACTGGAAATCCATCATGCGATTCTTTGGCATTTCCTTAAGCCCCCGTACCAACGCACAAAGGACTTCTACTTCGACCCGACCACGAGCGTCACAATCTGGTGAACAGAGGGTTCTCACTGCTGAGCAGCTTGCCAATGCTCCTTCAACTACAAACTTAGTCAACTCCGGCGCTACGCCTTCGGGCTCCGCAGAACCTCGGCCGCAAAGGCGAAGACGGCGCCCGAGACGTACGCCCAGTCAGATATCGACAAGGAGCTTACCTCCGTACATGGCTCAAGCTGGGGAGCAGGAGCTGGTCCTCGCGAGGTACGATATTCACTAGCGGCTCCTATCCGATTAGCCAAGGGCGCTTATTCATTCTAATCTTGGCACAGAGCAAGAGAAGAAGACGAGGATGGAGCTAGTAGCGAAGACGAGAGTGGGGAGGAACGCCCAAGCCATGGCGATATCTCAACACCTCTGTTGCCCGAGGCCGGGCCATCGCGTTCGCAGCCGCCCGTGATGGGCGAGCCCGCCGTGAGACCAAGTATGGACAGCCATATGTCATCACAAGACACCCACGTCACGCACCGGAGCAACATGCGTCTCATCGACGTTAGAGGGGAAGCACCTGCCTACTTTGAGGTTACGGACGAAAGCAATGGTGACATTGAGCAAGGTCCTGCAGAGCCAACACCCCCATCAAGTTTCCGTATGCCTACAGCTTTGAGGCGTTTCCTTCCTTGGGGTTCGTCCGCGGCCGCTGAATCGGGAAGCAATGCCCAACCTCAACTTCCCATGCGTCAAGTTCAATCGCAAGTCTCACTCCCACTCACTACGATACCCACGAATTCTTCTTCCCAACACGCTTCACCTAACCCGAGCCGCATTTCAAACCGCTCAAGCCACCGACCCGGTCATATGCCGTCTTCGCCCTCTTTATCGAACCTCCTCGCCCGAACTCGCTCAAATTCGAACGCCCGTCAACCATCGAACCATTCACCTCAGCCATCCCGGGTTATCTCACCACCGTTGCCGCATTCCCTCGTCCGCACTAGCTTCGCGTATCCCGCGGGCGGTCCAACACCCGAGCAAATGGCTTTCCTCTCATCCACGGCAAGCCTCATCCGATTTGGCGTTCCATTAAATGACGACGGCACAGAAGTTCTTCAGCCACCACCAAATTTTGCTGACGTGGTTAACATGGGCGCCAATGCGTCACAAACCTCGTTGAATCCTTCGACCGAGCAAGGTCCCGGTGGTGAGGCGACTCAACCAGAACCTTCCTCAGCGATCAGGGACGATGCATCATCTGGGCATGAGCGGTCAGATTCTGGATCTAGTCTCCAAAGATCTGCTCTATCCGTCTCGACGCATAGTCTCCTTCGGAATGCGAGTTCGACGAATTTAGAGTCAGTGGAGGAGTTGCCAACTCCCATCTCGCCCACTCCCATCTCGCCCGCCAACTCCATATCGAAGCGACCGCAGGAACCCGAATTGACGAGGTCAAGCTCCATCCTGTCTACCACGAGTCGCCACAGTCGCCTGAACACCGTCCACGAACGTGAGGTTACGGATGTGACTGTCAGGGCACCTGTCACGCCAACCCGGCCAGCAGTACTTCCCGAATCAGTCCCACTACCCGAAACACCGGTCTCTCCAAGTCGATCGTCAACCATTTCAGCGTCACCTCTACCGCGCTCCCCACTACCATCTTTCCCCTCAACTCTTCAGCGGTCCAACTCGGCGGCAACTCGGCAGAGTCGGCACATCTCGGCCTCGTCTATCGACACTTTTGCTACAGCGGATACGCACTTGAGCAACGCTACCGAGACTCAGGCACCCATTCAAGCTCCGGCTTCTGTGTCGCGACAAAGTTCGTTGAGATCACCAGGGGTGGTTGCAGGCGGAAAGGGGGTTGATGGACTTCCAACTACTCCTATTAGCATTAAGCTGTTTTCGGATGGAAGGAGTTGGTCAAGAGACGGGAGCCTAGCCCCAACCACTCCTGTCCAGCCTACAAGCTAGGGGAATGGCTCAATGGGTCGCTGTTGCGCCTTCTATCCGGATGGTCAATCCGATTGTTAAAGACCCGGTCACCACTTAAAACCTTGCTTCATAGCGTATATTCATTGCTTTGACGCGTCGATACTCCGATTCGCGCGCGGGCTTCTTATTTGATTTCGATTATTTCCAAGACAATTTTTAGTCATTGCATTACGATTTCCATGATTTCTCTCTCAGTTTCCTTCATCTCTTTCGCCGTCTTTATCGGTTCTTAGTCGTCATTGGTATTCTCATTTGCACTTACCGTTGATCGTCCCCGCTCAATCCACATTTTGTGCGCTGCTCGTTCCTGATTGATGATATGGGCCTTGACGACACTCGTCCGTGGATTGGCATATGGTGGAGGAGTCCTCAGTATGCTCCGGTCATCCAGCCGTTGAGCCAGAAAAGACTCTTGCAACTCCGAGAACTTGCAGTATACGTCTCACGCACTCCAAGGTCTCCCAAAAAGGGCACGCTCGCGAGAAATTTCTCGAAGGACGGTCGTGGGTGGGTTCCAAGGATACGAGACGAACCGCCATGGTTGCACTAAATGGAAGACTGCTGCGAGACCGGGTGACGCAGAACAATAACGGCCTAGTGGCAAGAGTTCGGTCCTCGAGGGATATACACGCCTGTTTCAATCGTTTGGGAGGTGCGAAATGGTTGATGAAATAAAGTCTAATTCCACGGCAGCGACAAAACACTTAGTGGTGGTCACCATGATGGTGGCCAGCCTTGCTGGCAAGGAACTCGGCCTTGTTCTTTGCCCAAACGTAGGTGCCATAGCCTATAGAGGAGTGGGTCAGGTTAACCGTGCTTTGGGCAGCGATGTCTGTTCCCAGTTCCATGCGTACCGACAGCGAACGGAATGACGAAGTATGGTGCTTGAGATGCTAACCGCTTGTAGCCATAGAAGAGATATCCGTGGAGAGCACCGGCAAATGCGCGTTGCTGATAGCTGGATTGCACTGTAGGGTAAAAGTGTCGTCACACGGCTGATCGGCTAAAGTCGGGAGTGTTGCCCAAAGGACGTACTGTAGGTGTAGATGCCCTTCTGAGCTGGGCCACCCATATCACCCCACCAGCCAATCTGCGATAGGTGAAAAGAAATATTCGGTTAATGCTGGGGTGCCTTAGTTGCGCTCCGAAATGTACGAACGTAGGCCTTTCCTGGAAAAGTTATGCGTGATGAATTAGCATGGTTTTTGGAAGATAGCGCTGACGATTTCGATTACTCACCGCCGGGCATAGCGCTGCGAGACACTGCTGAAGGGCGCATTTTGAGGTTTGGGAGAGAAAGTTCGAAGGGAAGGGAGAGTTGAAAGTGACGGTCGAGATTTGGATGCAAGCTCGTAGACACTCCCGCGGTCGACTTTCTCTCCTGGACCGAGCGTCTCTTGCTCGTCTGCTTCGCCGCTGCTTCAGCTTTCTTCCCGACCCAATCCTCCATCACCAACCCTTATACGGACAGAGCTCGACGAACTTGCGAAAGCAATTAACCGTAGAACCCGTCCTCTTTGAGCTTCTGCCAATCCGCCCCGCATGGGCAACAACATTTCAGGGGCCACCACCCGCGCTGCTGATGCGTTGGATAGTTATGTGACCAACCTCAAAGCAGACATTGTCTACGAGAAGACGTGAGCTTCCGGCGGATATCTTGGAGTGCTTAGGACTGACCTTGGTTGTGATTCCAGTCTTGGTCCAGGCCGGTTCCTCAAGACAGTGAAAGGTCGCCACACAAACGGGCCGGTAGTGATCAAGATATTCATCAAGCCTGACCCAGGCTTATCACTCAGGCCGTTTAGAAGGAGACTGAAGAGTGTGTGTGCTCTCGGTGGTGCCCGCGCCTTGGTCTTGTCGCGCTGACGAATCTCCATTATTGCGGTAGTTGAACGCGAGGCACTTGAGGGCATACCCAACGTTTACAGTCACCAGACCTTCTTTGAAACGGATCAGGCAGGATTTATCATAAGGCAATGGGTATCGAGTAGCCTTTATGATCGTATCAGGTACTTGGTTGTGTCGTTCACCATTCAGAACGGTCGCTGATCTAGCTTTTCCCAGTACTCGGCCGTTCTTGAGCAACATTGAAAAGAAATGGATAACATTCCAGATACTTACTGGAATGCAGAATGCTATCGAACGGAAGGTATGTCGAACACTTAAATAGACGTTTGTGGGGCATTGCGGTAACACGATCCTTAGGTCACCCATGGCGATATCAAGTCTGAAAACATCTTGGTTACTTCCTGGAATTGGGTCTACATTACTGATTTCGGCTCAGTAAAACCCGTTTTCCTTCCCGAAGATGACCCAACGGACTATTCCTTCTATTTCGACACGTCAGGTCGACGAACGTGCTACGTCGCTCCAGAACGATTCTATTCCGAAGGCTCAGAAATATCCACAAAGCGAAAGCAAGCCGAAGCTGCATCTGAAGAGGATGTGAACCATCACAGGCAAGGCAAAATCAAGGAGTCAATGGATGTATTCAGCGCAGGCTGTGTGATCGCCGAGATGTTCCTTGAAGGCAAAGTCACATTCACTCTAAGCCAACTGTTCAAGTATCGCTCGGGCGAACTCAACATGACCAGCCACCTGCAAGAAATTGACGACGATGGTATTCGCGCTCTGGTCACCAGTATGATCGCCTTGGATTCAAAGTCTCGACCGACCTTCCGTGACGCCCTTGCGGCCGCCCGAGGAACCACCTTCCCAGAATCTTTCTACAATTTCCTCCATCAATACATCGCCTCCGTGAATCAAATCTCTGTACCTCCGAACTCCCAGGACTCGGCCTTCCACGCGCCACCCAAACCATCCCAACAATCCGGAATACCCACTGATGCGGAGCCCAAGATATCAACCGATCCCAAAGCGCTCCCAAATGACTCCGATACGCGAATAGATAGGATATGGACTGAATTTGATGAGCTCGAGCCATATCTGCTGGAAGATGAAGTGGAAGCGACTGTCACAGAGATGAAGGTGAACACAATCGCCGGGACAAGTGGGAAGCCGTTCCAGGTATTTCAAGCTTCCATTTTGCACAATGAGCATTACACTCATGTGCCCCACAGGACATCATACCCGTTGAGCTGTCAATCTTGAACCGACCGTCCAAGTTACGCGGCGCATTGGCCTCGGGTCAGAAGGCAGCGGCAGAAGGTGAAGGAATGGAGAAACCAGATAGGTGGTGCTTCTAACACGTTTTCTTCTCTCGTAGATGGCCCTGCCTTGATCATCCTTTCTCTCGTCACTGCAAACATCCGGAACGCTACGCTGCCTAGCTCGAAGCTGAGATCTCTAGACTTGCTCCTCGCCTTGGCGTGCCATTTGACCGATGAAGCGAAGCTGGACCGCTTGGTTCCCTACGCCATCGATCTACTGCACGACGATTCACCTGCTGTTCGTGTGGCTGCCATTCGAACTTTGGTTCAAGTCGTAAGTCCTGTTTCAGAACTAAACGTATCGAGGACCTTTCATCACACCTGTTCAATATAGCTCATCCTTGTTTCCGCAATCACCCCCGCCAACGCATCTATCTTTCCGGAATACATCCTTCCGAACATCCGCCACCTTTCACGGGACCCCGACGTTTCCGTTCGTTGCATTTATGCCCAATGCATTGCACCGTTGGCAGACACTAGTGCGAAATACTTGGAAATGGGACAGGCCCTTCGAGCTCATGGGATGTTCAAGCTTACCGATGAATATGACGACATCAACGACGTATGTGCGGTCACGAAGTTATCGTGTAATGGCAGTTTCTTGACTCTTGTACTTCTACTACAGGTCTCGTACGATGCTTCATTGAAAGAACTTCACGCCCTCATTCAAGACCAACTCGTCACGCTACTCTTTGACCCTTCGAGCGTTGTCAAGCGTGCGGCCCTGATCAATATTTCGAGCCTCTGCGTATTCTTCGGTCGACAAATCACCAATGAAGTACTTTTAAGTCATATGATTACGTACCTGAACGATCGGGACTGGCAGCTCCGTTGGGCTTTCTTTGACGCTATCGTTACAGTCGCCGCGTTCCTGGGGCCAAAGACTCTAGAGGAGTACATCTTTCCATTAATGATCCAAGCTCTCTCAGGCGAGTTTCACACTCTTCAGGGTTACTCTCGTATGATTTATTAACTGCTCCTATAGATGTTGAGGAGTTCGTCGTGGCAAAGGTTCTGGCTGCACTCACCAGCCTTTCAGACCTTTCACTTTTCTCCAAGATGAGAATGTGGGAGTTGATGAGCGTCACGGTCGGCTTCCTCTACCATCCTAACATCTGGATCAGGGAAGGTGTGTATGCCCGTCCCGCCCATTCCACACAATCTAACCATAGTATTTCCAAGGTGCTGCCGCTTTCCTGGCTTCGGCAGCGAAGAAGTTGCCCGCCACCGACGTTTGGTGCATCTTGTACCCCGGACTTCGGCAGCACCTGCGGTCAGATATCCGTGCAATATCCGAGTCCAGCTTGCTCACGACAGTAAAATCGCCGGTATGTCTTTACGGATCTAGCCCATTGCCCAAATAGTTTGGCTGATCACGGCATCCCCGAAGCTCCCTCGTTCGATCTTCGACGCTGCCGTTGCTTGGGCCATGAAAGGGGAGAAGTCCCAATACTGGCACGGTGCTGCGTCAAATGGGGCCAAGTCTAGTAAACCTGACACAAGCAAAGATGCCGTCGTCGGGATGAAGAAATCGGGGACCATGACTTTATCAAGATACGGCCTGTCAGATGAGTGAGTGAATGATTGAAGACTCAGCTCGTGACATTCATCCCTAATTCCAACATAACTTCCAGTGACGCCATTCAAGTTGCGAAGCTTAGACAGCTAGGGCTGTCGGGTACGGATGAAAGCAAGTTGATCGCCCTCCGAGAGTACACTCTCAAGCTTGCTATGACTACCTTGAGGTGGGTCTATCAGTCTACTCTATCCTTGGCCCCACCTCATTCCCATCTCTAGCTTCCAACAGCGTGAAAAGATAGTTGCCCCCCACTCTATTCTGACAGAAGGGAAGGATGTTGAGCTCGGAAAACTCAATGTCATGCCCCACACCGTTTTCCTGGGCTCAACCGACTCGCGGAGCTCACGCCCGGATAGACTTCGAACGCCAATTCTTGGAACACCACGCATCAGCCGACTGAACAGCTTGGACCACACCACGAGGGAAGGAACAGCAGTTGAAGACCTTCGTCGACGGTTGAACCAAATGGATGGTTCCACGGTCTCGCTCACTTCTGCCAGCGTTAGCTCAGGCGCAAGAGCCCCTGGAACTCGTCGGACCTCGATGACTTCTGTCTCCAGCGCTCTTCCCTCTCCCCTCCCATCGCACATGCCTCCATCTCCCTTCGACGGTACTCCAGCTAGTCCCTCAGAATCTGTGATGTCCACCGGTATCGATGTTCTACGTCGGAAGCACCAACGGACAGCGACCGCGGTGGTAGGCTCTGTCAATGCCAACATCGCAGGTGTACTCGAGACGCCCAAGGTCCGAACTGCGGAGGAGGAAGCTTTGACCTCTGGGAGAACGTCGCCGGTTTCCGTGGCGGGGACTATTCGGGGCCATCACCGTCCGTCCTCGAGAATAAGCTCAGCTCGTCCAACGACTACATATGGTAAAACCCTTCTAAATTCCCCCCTCGAAAGTTGTTCTGACGCGATCCACTTCAGGAGGTCAGGAGACTGGGATTAACAACGTACTGGAAGCGATCTACCAAGAAAATTTCCGAGACCCTACCTCCGACTTCGGACCTCGGGTGCACACTGGGCCCCCTCGAAGACGAAGCACCATACGCTCAAGCTACCCGCCAAGAGACCCGACCAGAAGACCAGAGGTCACCCTCCTCGCCCATCTTAATGCCCACTCTGGAGCGATCAACGGGATAGTTGTGGCTCCAGACCACGCCTTTTTCGTATCTTGTTCCGATGACAAAACCGTCAAAGTGTGGGACTCGGCTCGGCTGGAACGCAATGTGACTAGCAAACCAAGACAGGTCTATTCCCAACACCACGCCCCTGTAATGTGCATCTGCATGCTAGAGGCCTCTCACTGCTTTGCCAGCGCTGCGACGGACGGGAGCCTTCACGTGGTCCGAGTTCATCTTAATCAACAGACGTCTTCTACCCCTAAATACAAGCAACTTCAAGTCGTTCGGGAACACCGTGTAGATCGAGTTGGAGAATACATTACCTGTATGACACATTACAACACTGGTAAGCAGCACTGTCCGTTATGCAGCACATATGTTCTGACCGAAAACCCATTTTTAGAAGCGACATCGAACCTTGTATACGCTACCAGCCAAGCAAACATCGTCATCCTGGATCTCCGCAGTATGCGCATTCTGCATTCGATGGAGGACCTCAGACATCATGGTCCTATCACTTGCATGTGTGTTGACAGAAAGCGGGCCTGGCTTTTGACTGGAACCGCGTTTGGCATCTTAACGTTGTGGGACATCCGATTTGGTCTCCGACTCAAGAGTTGGGCTGTCAATGCAGCGGCCTCTGCAAGCCCTGGTCAGTCTGTCCGAATACACCAGTGCCTGGTCCACCCAACAAAGGGGAAGGGTCGCTGGATCGTTGTTGCTGTCGAGCCACAGACCGCCAGCGACCTCCCATCATCTTTCACCCCCGGCGTCGCCTTGATCGAAGTATGGGACATCGAGAAGGGAGTTATGGTGGAGATGTTCGCCACGCAGGAACAGCGGACTTACGAGACTTCCTCAAACCCAGCTTCTCCTGGAGAATCGCTAAGACTAGCACCCGAACCTTCCAACCCTCCAGTGCCAAAAGAAGCCCCAAAGTCGCCTGCTGAGGCCATCGCTGCGTTGGTGAAGGCGCGAGCAGCAAGCCAGGCCTCTCCAGGACAACAAACCCCCGTAGACGACGTATCACCCCACCTTGAAGAGGCCGATTTGGAAGCCGAAGAGCGCCGCAGGGCTACACAAGTTGGTATCCGGGCGATGGTAGTGGGTAGCGACTTCGGCGGTTTAGCCGGTTCAGGCACGCGGATGTCGAGGTTGGAGACTACAACGATATCTGAAAACGGCGTCGAACCCTTCGGCGGCTCCAGGAACGGCGGATTTCTTCTGACAGGTTCTGAGGACCGAAAGATCCGGCTTTGGGATCTCTCAAGAGTGGATCGTTCGATTGTGGTCAGTGGGTTAGAAATGGAGAGTGACAAGCCATCCTTCCGGTACGAGCTTCTTTGTTTCCTGCTGGGCAGCCATCTTATCGATTCTCATAGGACAACCCAAGCGGACCTCTCCTCGGAGGACTCAGGAACACCGTCAGCGATCCACACCGAGTCGCATATCCGTCATGCTACGAAGAGCCACCAGCCATCGTGGCGGACAAGCTTAATTGGCCAACATCAACAGCAGCTGCTCAAAGGTCACCAGGACTGCATAACCGCCTTGGCATGTTTGGATGTGCCTTTCAGGTGCTGCATAATCAGTGGGGACAGGCTAGGCGTTGTCAAGGTTTTCCGAGTTGAGCTTGACTAGTATCGTTCCTTCGAGTATCATACTGTTTGGTCTGAATATATAATAAATCGCCATACTGAGCCTCGAATCTGAATGGCCCTGAGCGGTACAAAATCATGCTACAGCGAGTCCTTTTGCTCTTTCTCCCATTCTTTCTCCAAATACCGCAACACCTTCCCTGCGAGGCCCTCAGACAGTTGAGTGGGCCCGTCCCCGGTGCATATCCTAAAGCTATTTCAGCGTGGCTCCCAACTTGAAGTTTACACAAAACACATACCTATAAGACGGCATTGCCTGATAAGTGGAGGCGATTATCTGAGCCGCCAGATGTTTTGGTCCTTCAGTAAAGAAATACTTTGGCTGCAGGGAAATGCTAACCTTTCCATCTTGGACCATAACGGAGCCCACGATATCATCAGGGTCCCCAATTCGATTCAAAGCTGGGACGTTCCGAATATCTGGATACGAGCGCTGAGAACAGCTGCACGAGTTGGGATTGTTCGATACGCACCGTGAATATGCAACCATCCCTCACCACGTTGAAGGGCCTCCGCTTCTAGAGCTTCGTCAAATCCAGGTTGCGTCAAGGCATCGGCAATGGCTTCGTGAAGCAACTGGCGGAAGCCCGCTGTGCAGAGCGAATTGAGCCAGCAAGCATTGCGCAAGGTTCCGAGCAACTTACGATTTTCTTGAAATCCTCCACCTTCACCCTCCATCCCTTCTTCTTGACCGCCTACCCATCCGAGGATGGTTCGACTTCTTGGAAATTCGGAGTTCAGGGGGTTCTCAAGGAACGAGAGCGCGAACACGGGTGGGAACACGGCTGCACTTGGGGCTGTAAGGGGGTGATAAAACAAGTGTGGGTGAGAGGCATCTCGTTCAGCAGGTGGTTGAACGTGTTCTGCATTTGTGAGCCCTTGAACTAGACTTGGCAGGGCGACTCGACCCGAAGAGGAGAACTGCCGCTGTGATTTTGGAACCTGAGCGGGAGAAGAGAGACGTTGCCACGATTTAGGTGTCCGGAGACATTGTGCGAAGCTTCTTCGAGCGACGGATGCCGGAATGCTTTTGGGAACTATCCGCAGAGTGAAGGACATTGGGGGAATTTCGGATTCGAGTGATATCAGCGTAGATGTTCACACGGTGCAGCGTTGCGAGTTCCGCTTTCACTTCCCTTCAATCGAAACTTATGTCTTGCCTACATCTTCCGCTCGAACCAGTTTCAGTACGTATATTTGATAATTTGTGGTGCGAGTCGCTGGAGATGTTGCAATGGGCGATAATCGCAGACAAAGCCCAGAAAAGAGACATTTCAAACGATATATAATGCGCGACGTAATCAGAGGAACCTTGTCCATAGCGAGGAAAATAGTCTATACCAAGAAACAATGCTAAATAAATCGGATGGCGAGTGTTATCACTCGGTCGCATCGTGGGCAAAGAGTTGCAAAAGCTCATCCATCCTGAGACGGGAATTCTTGCCAAGCTTATCACCAGTCAAAGCTTTCGTTGCAAGTTCACGTTTCTTATTTTGAAGCTAGCCATCACAGATCGTTAGCACAGCGACAGTTAGACTGACGGACCCTCTGCACCCACCTCTTGGATTCGTTCCTCAACGGTCTTTGGAATGACTAGCTTATGAATGAATACATCCTTCTTCTGCCCAAACCTATTGGCGAGTCGTCTTAGACAGAATAGAACATTTTTGTGTCCACCTTGCTTACCGATGAGCACGGTCGAATGCTTGATCCTCGAGAGCAGGATTCCACCTGAAGTTACGATTCGACAACATGTTAGGAGAGAGTTTGTTCAGAATATCATGGGAAGAGGTCATACCACAAGTCCAAGAGAACAACGTGATTTGCAGCAGTCAAGTTGAGGCCTGCCGCCGCGATGAAATTCAGTCATTGTGGGTATGTTCAAGGGATGGAAAAGGCCCACCTGTCGATCCTGCCTTGAATGAAATCAAGGCAACGTTGTATTTAGGATTATTCCTAAACTTTTCTAGAGCCTCCGATCGTTCATCCAACTTCATAGAGCCATCATCTGCCGAGACAAAAAGTGCGTCAGGAACACCCGATTCTTTATGTTCGTGCAGGACATCTTACATCTGACAAACTTGATACCAGCTTTCGCCAAAAACTTCTGCACAATATCGAGGAAGCTAGTAAACTGCGAGAAGACGATTGTCTTGTCCTGACCATCCGAGTCTGACGCAATCTTCTCCAAGATTTCGACGAGCTTTCGGGTCTTTGCGCTCGATGGAAGAGCATTGAGCGGAAGGTCATCGTTCGACGGCAATGATTTGCGACGCGCTTTAAGGACCACTTGAACCTCGCAGTCAGGACAGTACTTGGTTTGGACACCAGGTTCGAGCCTGGAGCATCATACAAGCCCGACCATAGATCAGAATGGGGTCACCAAAGATCCCCAAGAGGCTTACAAGTCATCACAGAGTTCGCAGCGACTTTCTTTGACGGTCATCTGTCCGAGAAGGGCTGCCAAGTCATCTGCTTCTTCTTCCCCATCATCCTTGTCCGTCTCTTTGACCCTTGGTTCAATGGCATCCAGATCGTTCTTCACATTCTTCATGCAGAGCTCCGGATGACAACAGGCTACAGGGTAAGATGACAAATATCCATCTTCAGAGCGGTGCTGGATCGAGAAAATTGTTGGCACCGACCTTGTCGCAGACGGAGAAGGAGTACAAGGACGCTCGTAAAGTTGTTCGTCAGGCCGGTCTTTGCGAATTTGTTCAGTGTTAGATCCGTCCGTTCCACCAACGCGTTGTAGAACTCTTGCTCGTCTTGATCGAATTCGCATTCGACTACTGCCACCGTTCGATCGGGCAGATTGAGAATTGGTTTCCCGTTTACGACCTGATTCTTCGTACGTCGGAGCATTATTGCGGAAAGAACCACCTGAAAGCAAGTACTGGATCAGCGGATTCATTCCGTGCAGTGCATGTGGTCGGCAGGCGTACGTGGAGCCTCTTCATGGGAACAGCGGACCGACCCGCCTTGATGGGATTGGCGATCTGCGCTTTAAACGTATCCCACTCGTTCAAAGGGCGAACCTGAAGGAAGTGGAGAAGAGAAAATAGCTCTTCTACGCTATTCTGTAATCATGCCATCCCCCACAATCAGCAGACAATCGACGAGGGCTTCCGTATTCCGTTACCTGGATTGGCGTTCCAGTCAAGCACCAACGGAACTTAGCCTGAAGAGCATAGCAAGCCTTAGCACCTTGTGTGTTCCGACTCTTGATAGTATGGGCCTCATCTGGGATCGCATAAGTATTTTTTCACATCGGTATATCGACTGAAAGGGAAGCTCACCAAGGACAACTCTTAACCATGGGCGTTCAAACAATGCGGCGGGTTTCTTTGGCGCAGCTTTGACCTTTTTTGCCTTGAGTCTCTGAGCCGCAGCAACGAAGTCGTCTTCGGAGTCCTCCGACTCCTCCGACTCTACTGGCTTCGCTTTTCCTTTTCCTTTCCCTTTCGCGGGATCATCCTTGTTCGAAACTCCGTCATGATTTTTCCATTCAGCTGACAACGTGTTGTATGACGTTATGACGACATCGTACTGAGCAAGGCGAGCGCCGTCTGTGAACGATGAGGCAAGGTCGTCAACAAACCGAGCTGAGACAGAAGCTGTGGCGCAAGAGCACCTTTAGAGCGGCTGGCGCCATGATGAGCTAGGACCCGTAAACTAGGTGCCATTTTCTTCATCTCTGCCTGCCACTGGGTGACTACACTAGCTGGACAGACAACGCTGGGGATGTGAAGTGAGCGTCCAGTACCTTCACCTATGCATAGAGGAAAGACATACAGGGTTGCCTTGCCGAATTTCTTGTTCTCCTTACGTTTTGCATCGTCGTCCTCCTTCATTTTGTAATCCACAATTCTGGAGACGATCTGGGTGGTCTTGCCTAAACCCATATCCTGACGACAGACAAGGATTAGCTTCGGAGTTGGGCGAATGAAAGCATAAAACTCACATCGCCCAAAATTCCGCCACATTTCTTTCCTGATTCTCGCTCCGCTAACCATGCGCGCCCTTGAACTTGGTGAGCCAGCAGCTTCCACTCCTTGGAGAATCCCTCGACAATGGCTTGTTCCATGTCAACTTCAACATCATCCCCTCCGATGGACTGCTCGAGTAAGTCTTTCAAATCCTTCTCGGCTTCTTCGGTCGTCTTGCGCGACTCGTAGGGGTCTGTCGCGATGTGGGCGAGATTGAACGTTTCGGTGCCGTCGGGTGTTTCAACAGGCCGAGAAGAGCCTGGAGTAGGCACCGCAATGGGTGTGGGCGCGTCCATTTGAAGTTGGGGCGTGGCGCGTACAGGAGCTGGGTAGGACGGTATGTGGGCGTTGGGGCTGGTCTTGATAACGCTGCCTTGACTACTGGCATTTGAAGGCGCATTTGAGCGATCAACCTGAAGAGGAGTCTTGGTTGGGGGAGTTGGTCTTGGTCTGGAGTACAAAGCGTGCGGGCGCGTTATTTGCGCGTTGCATGTGAGTATGAAGACGTAAAGCAGGATCAAAAGTGCAGACTCACGAGTCGTCTTCGTCGTCAGAGTCAAATATAACCAAGGGCCTGTGGCGAGTTCCATTAAAGTTCTTCGCTAGACCTGGATAGAGGTCTGGGTCTCCGGCCATCCTTTGTCGGCTGATCGAGAGTAGAGTTGTAAGCAAACGCAGAGCGCGAGAGGAGAAAAGCAGACAAAAAGAGTCTCACATTCGCTCCATAATGGTTGTATCGCGTTCTAGATGGTTCTGGTTATCGCTTAAAGGTGTGTTGGAAACGAGGAGCAAAAGCGCGTCGGTGGTTGAAGTTGGTTGTAATTTCAACCGTATGCAACTGTTTGGATCGTGTTCAATCCGTAAAAGGCAATCCCACCCACGTGACCTGCGAACGCGAGGTCTAGTCGGGCAAAAATGCGTAACATGAACTGAAGGCTGAGCACTAACTAGAGCCTGATTAATTTTCCATACAAATGTTGTATTTATTTGAATTTTATTGTCACTCTGCAGTCGCCTCCCAAGGCTTCTTCCGGATAGGGGCTATTGGTTCACTTGGCTTTCGGTCCTACAAATCCAATGCAAAAATAGGGCAGATATAAGCCATCAGACTACTGTATAAGGAATTACTCATGCATACACTAATAGCTTCTGGGATTACGCGGTTGAAAGGGACGTCTGTCAAGTTCCCTGTTGCGATCATTTCCGACAATTGCTGGAATGATAAGGGAGGCTGCTCCTCAGAGGTCGTGTCTGGCGACTGATTTGGAGCTGTTCCTGTGGAGGCCGTATCCGGGGACGTTGAGCTCGTTTCTTCGGAGCGGGACCAGCGTAGATAGCCATCCCACGTAACCCCCACCCCTTTGAGCCTAGAGCCAATGAACACTAAGCGCCACCCCCATCAATAGGGTGTCAGCTTGAGCTGAACGCTTGCCTTGAAAAATAGAACGCCTTCGCCCGTCCGACTTTCTCTGCCCTCTCCTCTGCACCCATATTAATCGCTTCGTCTTCTGGCCCTAGAATTGACGCTAATCCGCTCTAATCCGCTCATTTTGTACCTTTCAGTTCCCTTGTGTACTTCGTGGCACCTATGGAGATGCTCACCAGAAATTGGGGATCGTCATGAAATCGATAAGTCGCGAATTCAGCGTAGGCCGACTTTAGAGTTGCTTGGTCGGAAATAATCTGGGACTCGAGTGACATTGGAGTGTTGAGTCGGCAGGAATGGATGGCAGATGCGTGAGGACGTTCCCGAGTTTAATCGCAAAGGGTGGCCAATCTGAGTCACACGCGTGACATTCGCATACCGAAACGATGTTCGTACAACAGGATGTTTCTACCTAGTGAAACCCCCAATCACTCGAGTACAATAACTCCCTTGCCGTCGTTACTTCCGACAAGGCAGTCTACCAGCATCTGCATCGAGTCCTCCAAGTTGCTCGATACTTGCTCCTTGACTTTCAGCTTGCCCTCTTTAACCAACGCCGGTACTTCTGACCAGAAGTTAAAGTCTCCAAACTTGTCAAGAGCATCGAAGACGACGTATCCGCTGATGGTGAGGTTTTTGACAAGTACTTGTATCATTGATTGGTTCCCGTGATACTCAGAAGGGGCAAGATTATACTCGCAGATGAATCCACAAATCTAAGAGTAAAAAGAAAATCCTTGTCAGGTGGCTTTTCAAACGGTATGCAAGTGACAAGGGGCGAGAACTTACAATAATGCGTCCCCATTTGTTCATGCAACCCATAACCTTCTCGAGGGTCTTCCCGCCGACATTATCCCAATAAATGTCGACGCCGCCGTTGTCCTTCAAAACGGTAGCGATATCTTGCTTTTTGTAATTGAATGCAACGTCGACACCGAGCTCCTTGAGAAATGCTACTTTGCTATCGGATCCTGCTGAAGATATCACGCGGAGCCCTTGCGCCTTGGCGACCTGACAAATGACGCTGTCGACCGGGATGAGATAATGAGTAAGTGGCATCGCATGTAAATTCTGGTCGATCTTACCTGCCCACTACTCCAGCGCCAGTTGACACGTAGATCGTCTCGCCCTGTGGGTTTCAGTTAGAACACAGCGGTTCGGGCCGGGTAGTATGCAAGCTCTTACCTTCTTTGCTTTTGCGAATGCGTTGTATCCCACCCAAGCGGTCTGGCCGGCTAGTCCAAGAACGCCTAGGTAATTCGTCCAGGGGAGTCCTTCATCTTTCAACAGGCGCAAGTTCGCCTCTGCTGCAAAGACAGCATAGTGTGCGAATGCTACAACGAGCTCAGCGTCAGACAGGGGTGCTCCGGTGATCCATAATTGTCAACGATTTACGATAGTCTGGAGTGTGAATATGCTCGCCAACTCGATAGTTGGCGTTCTCGGAGCGAACGATGATCCCCACTCCATGGCCGAGGAATCTGACGAGATGCGTCTTAGCCTGAGCGCAGGTGACTAGATTATTAGTCACTCACGGAGTATTAGGTTTATATTCGTATGGCATTCGATTACGCAAGTAAGGATCCACTCCAAGGGAGATAGTTTTGGTCAGGATCCCTCCGTTTAGAGGGACGTGGTCGAGGTCGATGGTAATGTCGTTGCGATAGACAAGGTGCTCGCCCGGGATGGGAACACCTTGTGGGTTAGAGATGAAGACAATGGTGGGATTAGGAACTGGAGCCATTGGGACTGATGGAGCGAGCTGATGAGAGGAGAGGATTGCTGAAGACTGTTGAAATGGTCTTCTGGGGTTGGTGGATTGCAATATTTATACACACAAGGATGACCTGAAGATTCAAGGTTCAGTCTATGAGCTCACTGAACACTTGACCTCCAATACACACTAGTGCGCCGAGAAAGATGCATATGATTAGTACGTCGATCCAACTCTCGTGGAAATGCTTGTGAGATTAGGCGCCCCAGAGTAGTCGGGAGCCCGATCGGTCTCCTCCTCAAAGACTCCCAAAGGGGAAGGTGGAGGTCATGTCCTTCCTAGGGTGGCAGGTTGGATCCCGTGAGACGGGAGACAAAATTGAGCGTTGCATGCCAAGGCGTGTGCTGTGAGACACTCGGACTTGACCACACGGCATATTTGCCCGCCAAATTTGGAAGGTGGAGGGGGTAGACGGCTGTTAGACGGGCAACGGGGTCCGGTGGAGTGCGGTTTCCTCCACAATAGACCGAGGGTGGAGTTGACCTCGGTGTTACCAACTCAGGAAAGTGGAGGTTCGGAACATTGTAGTCGAAGGTGTTTGGACCAGCTTGAACGAAGACCACTTTCCAGAGTCGGAGAGGGGACATGCGATTGCATCCCCCAGGAATGGCGGTCTCTAAGCAATCTGCATACTGCTCTACATGACCCCGCCTGAGTGTCAGGGTCCACTCTGGCCTGGTGGGTTACTTGACCGGGGTGCAGCACGGTCACCAGCTAACGTCAGTATATTCCGAATACAAAAAGCAAAATCAACCTGAGGAAGTGTATAGCCAGATGTGTACTAGTTGTGGTCATGTCAGTTTATGTAACTCGATGACATGGTGACCAAGAACCAAGGGGAATTGGGAACTTGAAACACACAGCTTGGGTTTCTCGCTCACAACGGCAGGACAAATCTAAAAAGCTGGGTATCCAGGCGGTAGCAACATGATTCAAGGTTCTGTTACCTGATAAAGGGGTGGCGTTAAAAATATATGTACGATGATCGTCTCTGCCGTTCTGTGGACCCTATTGAAAAGAGGCCCAGCAAACAACCATTAGGAGTATAATAGAATTTTCGCTCGCAGAAGCGGCACCAAAAATGCTAATATAATAACATCTTTAGCTCTCTCTTCGTTCCCTCGACAAGGTGGGGGAAACACGGACCAGATTTTGCGAAGGCGGCAAGGCGGCGCGTTACATCTCTTTTTTCGCCACTCCCTTTCAGTCCCTTTTTCGACGAAGCGAAAACCAGACCCACCGGTCCCATTTTTGCCCGTGAAAAGGTACATATACTCCCGGTGAAAGGCGGTTTCGTGTCGCCCTCGACAACTCGCGTTCTGCACACCCGCCGACCTAGCAAGCAAAACTAAACGCCAGTAATGCGACGTCCCAAACGCAGTGTTCAGCTCAAACCCTCTCCAGACGGCATAAGTCCATCTCCAGAAGCCAGAGAAGTTCTAGCATATGTCGTCCATGTCACTGAAACGGCGGTTCGAGCTCATTGTCAGTCAAGTCCGCCTCAACGACGCGATGACGGCTGTGGTCCACTCTTCGCTTCTCGACTTCTGCACATCCTTCGAACAAGACAGAATCTCCCTCACCCGGAAGATCCTGAAGCGTACTATCTCACTGCTCATTACTCGGCAGGCTTGGATGTCCAGGTGATGTACAGAGGTTTGGCAACGAACCTCGATAACACGACCACACAAGAATGCAGAAGGATAGCGGCTTTAGAGAAGCTGAGATTCGATCGGAGGAAGCTTCAAGCAAATATACAAAGGAAGAATCCTTATGAAAATTTGGCCGAATATGCTAAGGTGGCAATATTGCGACCAATGCCTTGGGTGCCGGATGGTTCAGATCCTGAACATAAGAGGGCTACGGAAGCCTCGACACAGCCAGCGCCAGAGACCAGAAGTATACCAGATACCCTCTCCAAAGCCTCAAAAAGCAACCCAACACCAATACCAGCGGGGCCAGGACCAAGCACCGTTCGTGAGCCAGACGACAAGCGAACACTGCAGGAAATATACCGCATATCAGCGAATGATTTAAAGCGCTATGTGAAAGCCTGTAAGTGCTACCTACTCCTTTGTCACTCTCAAACTTTCGTAATCATTCTTCTCGTATATTTTATGCCTGCAGTTAGCTCAGATCATCTTCCAAAAGAATTTTGCGTCGATTCCGATGGAGATCCTATCACTCTAGCCGGACCTGATATACCAGAACCCATCTCAATTCATCACCCGTCATACAGTGTTCACCCAGCATCTCTCCCTAAGTTCGTTGGTTCAGAGGAGACTGTGCGAGGCTGGGTTTTTATCACTGTGCTACTAACCACTCAGAGAATACTGAATGTTGTCGATCCTTCGACTTCTGCGTGGGGCTTTGACCATATATACGGTCAAGAAACACAAGACCTCAAGTCGGACTTCGCGTGGCAATGCAACCTTTGGCAAGATACAGGTGTCGACGTGGCCGATCGCCTCATAGTTGAGGTCAAAGCTCCTTGTAAGCCCTGAGATCGTTCCATTACACGGTATTGTCATTTTTGACTTAAAACTTTGCTGTAGGGGTAATGCGAACCAAGGATTTCGAGGAATTCGTTGCCATAGGGAAGGTTAGTCTCTCCTGGTGGACTGTGAAGACATTTTCTCTGATATTTCAACATAGCTACGGAAGGCGAGCGAAATCACGGCAGAGGTCCGTGCCAATAACAATGGGGTCATACCAACCGACAAGTATGGGGACCCTGAGCCGCCGACTTTCAAAAAAGGTTCGTGGACACTCAACCGCAAGCGCACTTCTTCCCACTAATCAGCGGATTGTAGTGGAGAACGTGTGGGCACAGATATATGACTACTGTACGCGCCAAAATCACCACTTTTTCGTCCTGACTTCGGTAGGGTAGGCCCACTTTGAGGCTGCTCGCCATACTGACACCGCACTCCTCAGTACGAAAATTGGGCGTTCGGGGTCTTCTCACTTCGCTATGAGATAGCCTATGTATCAGACGTCATAGCCTACGACAATACCGGCCCAACTGTCCTCGAGTGCCTCCTGTATTGGGTCCAGTCCGCGATGCTTGTGCCTGGCCTGTTTGAGGTTCCTAGGGTCAGTACCGCCATGGCTTCCGCTCATAAAACGGATACCGTCCATGCGATCGACCACGCGTGGATTCGAAACCCAAGGGCGGTTGCCATCCTTGGATCTGTCCTGTAATTATTACCCGTGGACTATGCGGAACGCTCGCACTAGCGTCCATCGGCTAGCTACCGACCAAGTCGCCACCCCTACTGTATTACCGACGATGCAGCATATGGATCTTTCAAGTTCCTCCCGCAAGAGTGCACTCAGACCGAGATCGGGCAATTGTCGAATTTCTTGACCTCCGACTTCGACCACTGAAGAACATTCGCGCATATGCTGACGATGCAAGCAGGATTCTGGGCACAGCGTAACCGTTCAGCGAACTAGGTGGAGGGGGTAGACACCTGTGAGACGGGCAATGAGGATTCAATGGGTGCGGTTTCCTCCACACTAGACCGAGGACGGAGTTTATTGGGGCATCCGCTATGCATCTTGGTGGGCTCGGATAAGGAAGGTGGAGGTTCGAAACATCATAGAATGCTTGGATATGTTTGGATCAGCTTGAAGCTGGAGCACGAGGATCTCCAGAGCCATAGTGAGAACATGCAATGTATCTCCAATATATCCAGGAGTGGTAATCGATGTAGTGGCTGTGATATGTTGCTTTACATTTATGCGAGTGACGAGGTTTCCTCAGGCCCCGCTGTCACTAGATGCAGCACGGTCAAAGGCTTAACCTCAGCATATTATGGATACAAACCGCAGAATCAACCTGATTCCGGAAGTGTACAGCTATATGCGGACTAGCTTTATTCCACATTAGCTCTGTAACTTGACGACATGGTGACCAAGGACCAAGGACCAAGGAGAATCGGGAACTTGAAACAGAAGGCTTGGATTTCTCGCTAACAAACGCAGAATATGCCTAAAAAGCCAGGTATCCAAGTGACAGTAGCACAGCTCAAAAGTTCTGTTACCTGATAAGAAAGTGACGTTGGAAATGTGTACGGACGATGCCTGTCTCTGCCGTCCTGTGGACCCTGTTGAAAAAAGGCTGAGCAAACAAAGGCGGCTTCGTGTACTCTGCCCACAACTCCCGTCCGCTCGACCTACAAGTAGATATCACCAATGCGACGTCCCAAACACCATATTCAGCGCAAACCTCCTCCAGACGGCATGACTCCATCGCTCGAAGCTCGACAGGTCCTGGAATACGTCGTCAGCGTCACTCAAAACCCAGTGCCATCTCACGATCCATCGAGGCCGCCTCAATCGGGGTGCGGCCCACTCTTTGCTTCTCGGCTTCTACAAATCCTTCGAAGAAAAGACAGTCTCCCTCCTCTAGAAGATCCTGATGCTTATCGCCTCATCGCCCATTATAAGGCGGCACTGCATGTGAAGATGATAGGTAAACGCGCAATGGTCAATCCCGAGAACACTACCACCCAGGAATGCCGCATCATTGCTGGTTTAGAAAATCTTAATTCCCAATGGAACAAGGGCGGAGCATTGCCCAACGTCAAGGACCCCTACGAGGACTTTGCCGACTATGCCAAAGTGGCTATTTTAAGACCAATGCCATGGGTGGATGGGGCGGATCCGGAACTGAAGAAGGCCACTAGAAGGACGTCGACGAAGCCAACGCCTGAGACCAGACGTATACTAGACACTGTTTGCGAGGCGTCAAGTAGTAACCCAAACCCGATACCGGTACTACCGGGCACCAGCACGGTTCGTCCTCCGGACGATAAGCGATTGTTGCAAGAGATGTACCAAATATCAACACCAGATCTACAGCGTCGTGTAAAAAATTGTACGTCCTTTGGATAATTGGTCCTTTTAGGAAGTCATTGACGCTTGCTCCTTTCTGTTTGGGACCGCAGTTAACGCAGACCATCTTCCAGAAAAGCTCTGCAAAGATTCGGACGGGGATCCTATCACTCTAGCCAGACCTGGGAACGAAGAATTTATCGCAATTTATCACCCATCATTCAGTGTTCAGCAACTGCCTCTCCCTTCATCCCCTGGTTCAGAGGAGAATGTTCGACAATGGGTTCTGCAGTCTGTACTGCAGACTGCCCAGAGAATGCTGAATGTCATCGATCCTTCGACTTCTACGTGGAGCTTTGGCGATGTCCACGGTCGAGGAACACAAGACCTCAAGTCGGACTTCTCCTGGCAATGCAACCTTGGGCAGGGTACAGACGTCGACGTGACCCATCGCCTCATAGTCGAGGTCAAAGCTCCTTGTAAGTTCTGGGATCATTCGATTACATAATATCGTCATCTGTAACTTTAATTGATACAGGGGTGATGAGGACTAAGGATTTTGAGGAATTCGTTGCCTTAGGGAAGGTAAGCCTCTCTTGCCGGACTGTGAAGACATCTTCCCTAATGTTTCAAAATAGCTGCGGAAGGCAAGCGAAATTGTGGCAGATATCCGCGCCAAGAACAATGGGGTCATACCAACCGACAAGCATGGGGACCCTGAGCCGCCGACTTTCAAAAAAGGTTCGTGGACACTCAACCGCAAGCGCACTTCTTCCCACTAATCAGCGGATTGTAGTGGAGAACGTGTGGGCACAGATATATGACTACTGTAT
>WSUB01000042.1:0-26696 GCA_019633425.1 Tulasnella sp. 424 | reverse complement strand
TCAACCGCAAGCGCACTTCTTCCCACTAATCAGCGGATTGTAGTGGAGAACGTGTGGGCACAGATATATGACTACTGTATACGCCAAAAACACCACTTTTTTGTCCTCACTTCGGCAAGTAGGCCCAATCTGAGGCTGCTCGCCATACTGACATTGGAATTCCTCAGTACGAAAACTGGGTGTTCGGAGTTTTCTCACTTGGCTTCGAAATAGCCTATGTATCGGGCGTCATACCCTACGACAATACTGGTCCGACCGTCCTCGAGTGCCTTATGTATTGGGTCCAGTCTGCGATGTTTGTGCCTGGCCTGTTTGAGGTTCCTATGGTCAGTACCACGGTGCCTCCCGCTCATAAAACGGATACGGTCCATACGCTGGAACATGCGTGGTTCCGAAATCCAAAGGCGGTCGCTATCATTGGATCTGTCCTGTAATTGTCATTCATGGACTAATCGCTGGTGTTGTGTCTGCGTGCTTGTTTGTTGCAGTTATCCGGAAGCGGGAAAATCTTGCCGACAGCCTGGGAACTAGCCGTCGAACGCTGGCGCTCTCACGGTTACGAACGGGTCGAAGCAGCCATCGAAGAATCGACTAAACTGCAAGCAGCCACCGATTCATCCACCGACATACTGGCCAAGAATCCTCAAATGACTGCTCTTCGCAAGTTCCTAAAGTCCTTCTCCCCCGCTCATCGAGAGCTTTCGTGACAAGTCCGATTGCCCTATTATCGATACAAACGATTCAAAAGCCCGTCAAGCGAATCAAGCTCTAGGGCTCTACAAAAGCTGCTACAGATGCCAGTTATCAATGTTGCCCTTGCTGCTGCTTGGCTGGCTCTAGGTCAGTGGCCTACTGACCTGATCCCGGAGTACGAGAGCCTCGCAGCGTCTTTGGTAGCCGTCGCAATGAATATTGATGGTCACCCCATCAACAACACGTCGATCATCGGGTACGCCAAACTGAAGAAGAAGTACGGCAAAAGACCGAACTTAACGATACTGTTCGGGGATTGGCGGAAATGGTGCCCGGATGACGGCTCTCGATCAGCCCGCCACCCGCCAGCAGACACACGGCCTCCTATTGGTGGGAAGGAAGTGATTAACATTTTGGAAGACCTCGCCGAGGGCAAGGAATGGAGGCGCATCGAAGCTGCTGCGACCGCCTTCTGGGAATGGCGTCAATCGGCTAGCATCAGCACTTCCGACCAACTTGAAGTTGTTACCCCGACCCCGACGGTACAGCAAGAGGGACGTCCAAGGTCTTCCCGTGTGGGCGTCCCCAAGCCGAAATCGGGCAACTCTCAAGGTCCTATCCAATCTTCACCCCCGACTTCAGTCACTGGGAAACGTTTGCGTGGAGACGCAGGAAGCAGGCAGGGCTCTGGGGACAGCGTGACCAATCAGCAACCTCAAAGCAAACGGGCTTCCACTAAAGGGGCTATTGCGAACAAAGTGGCACCCGTTGCCGCTTCTAGCAAACCGTTGCAAGGAAAGGGCCAGCTTCGCTCTCGGAAATAGGCATCCCACCCCCAATAGAGCTGCATTTAGCGAGCTATACCCAACTCTTACCTTTATGTGCTCTCCCCGACGCTGGGAGGGGAGAGGCGGCGCTGAACTTCTCAAGAATATCTATCTAGCTCTTCCGAGGTTTCTTCAATAATGGGTTTCTGACCGCTGTTCATGGGGACTCTTTATCTGTTATCAATCCACTGCATGTTATGTGCTCATTCTATATTATAGTTAAACAGCAGCTCCTGTTTCTAGTTGCTATGGACTTGTAGGCTTGTAGTTTAATATTATGTAATCTCGTTGTATGGTGTGGAAAACGTGCTGTGCTTGTGTGATGATGGTTATGGAACACTGAGACACCTGCAGTACCCATGTCCAGTAGTGCCGGTGCCAGCAAGAGCCCGGAATCGCGTAGTGTGTTTCCCGTCGGCGGGATGAGGCAATTGTTGTCTCGCTTCCGGCGGCTGTAAGGGGAGAAGCGCTCGGTGCTAAAATGCTTAGCGCCGTGGTTCACTCGTGCTCCTGCCAGAAAATACCACTGCCCTCGGGCACACAGCTTACCTTCCAGCTGCCCACATCTTCATCCCGTAGCACGACTTCCCAACCCTCTTCACTCCCTTCCCTTACCCTTTGCATTCTTGATCCTATCTTATTTCCTTGCCACTTCGTAAAACTCACACACTAGACACGACGGTGAGCTGGCTTTTCGTTTCCCAGTCTCCATTCAAAGATCTCACATATCCGGCCATCGTTCACAGCACATAGCGTCTCCTCTTACTATCATCTCCGACAATCATGGAGCGTCGGAACACCATGCCTCGTTTGGAGGCTATATCCGACCTCACCCAGCTCTCCTCTGCCCAGGACGACCTCATCGTCTCCTGTCTCCGTGAACGATTCCTTCAGGACACGATCTATACAAACCTTGGTTCCTATGCTATCGTAGCCGTGAACCCTCACAAATACGTTGGTAGCAATGCCGATGCCGTCCTCATGCAGTACTGTGCAGAGTACCGCGACACGGCAGAGGAAAAGACTTACAAGCCACCTCACGTCTTCCAACTGGCCTCCAATGCTTACTATCACATGCGTAGAACTGGACAGGACCAGAGCGTCATGATTCTGTGCGTTCAACTCATACAGTTTTAAGATTTTGTACTGGACTGACGCGGCTCTCCAAAAGGGGTGAGACAGGGAGCGGCAAATCCGAGAGTCGGCGACTTGCCATCAAGCTTATTCTCGAGCTCAGCGTCAGCAATCCGGGAAAGAAAGGATCCAAGCTCTCTGCTCAAATCCCAAGTGCCGAATTTGTCATCGAGACCTTCGGCTGTGCCCGCACTCTTTTCAATCCCAACGCCTCCCGTTTTGGCAAGTACACGGAGCTCCAATTCAACGAAAAAGGCCGGATATGCGGTGTCAAGACATTAGATTACTACTTCGAGAGGAGTAGAGTGGCTGGAGCCCCTTCCGGCGAGCGCAATTTCCACATCTTCTACTATCTCGTCGCAGGCGCATCTGTGGAAGAGCGACAGCATCTACGCTTGGACGACAAAACTCCCTATCGCTACCTTGGACAACGAGGAGGTCGATCCGGAATGCCAGATCCTGAGGATGCCAATCGATTCGAACAACTCAAGCATGCCCTCAAAACCGTTGGCTTCTCGAAGCGACACGTGGCCCAGACTTGCCAGTTGGTCGCCGCCATCCTGCATCTCGGCAATCTCGACTTCACGATCGATCGGAAGAGGAACGAGGATGCGGCGGTTGTGCGAAACACGGAGGTGTTGGATCTCGTCGCCGAGTTCCTTGGCGTGTCCCCAACTCAACTCGAGTCGGCCCTCTCCTACAAGACCAAGCTCGTCAAGAAGGAGCTTTGCACCGTCTTCCTCGACCCAGAGGGCGCGTCGGACAACCGTGACGACCTTGCCAAGAGCCTCTACTCCTTGCTCTTTGCATGGCTCAACGAGCACATGAACCAACGTCTCTGCCGAGAGGACTTCACGACCTTCATCGGCCTTGTCGACCTTCCTGGCCCTCAGAACCTGTCCGGCTCTCGCAGCAACTCCCTCGATCAGCTCATGGTCAACTTCGCCAACGAACGTCTCCTCAACTTCGTTCAGAACAAGATGTTCGAGAGCCACGTCGACGAGTACACTACCGAGGGTATCTCCAAGTACGTTCCCAGTGTGCAATATTACGACAACCGGGAGACCATCAAGCTGTTCTGTAACCGACCTGGAGGTTTGATTCACATCATGGACGATCAAGCCCGTCGTACTCCCAAGAAAAACGCGCACACCATGGTTGAGGCCATGACGAAGCGCTGGGCCAACAACAACAACTACGAGTCCCCCGGCGTGGACCGCTCCGGCTTCCCCACCTTCAAAGTCAATCACTTCAACGGCTCCGTGACCTACTCGTCGGAGGATTTCCTTGAACGCAACACCGATGCATTGAATCCCGACTTCGTCTCACTGCTTCGTGGAACCGGAGATTTCGATGAAGACAAGCCTACCATCACTCACGCGGCTGCTGGCGAGAACACCGGTTCGAACAATCCCTTCGTTCGAGGCCTCTTCTCTGCCAAAGCCATCGCAACCCAGGCACACCCAAGGCACGAGGAGACTATCGTCGCAGCTCAGCAGTCCGTCAAGCCCATGCGTCAGCCTTCGACCCGTCGCAAGCAGTCTGTCCGAAAGCGCCAACTCACCGGTGGGGGCCTCGAGCCTACGATCAAGGAGGACGAAGACGCTCCAGAGGAAGCTCCATCTGGCATCCGTTGCGTGGCTGGCGAGTTCAACCAAGCTCTGGAGACTCTGTTCCAAACTCTCGATGATACGCAGAGTTGGTTCATCTTCTGTATCAACCCCAACGATGCGCAGTTGCCCAATCAACTTGAAGGACGCATGGTCCGAGCCCAAGTCAGAAGTCTCGGTCTGCCTGAAATGACGAAGCGCAGCGGAGTTGTGTTCACCGTTAGCATGGAACCTGGAGAATTTGTCGACCGGTACAAGGATCAGCTGACTCTCCTCGGTGTCGGAGAAGGGTCCGAAAAGGAGAAGATTGAACAAGCTAAAACCGCACTTGGCCTATCTGAGACGGACGTAGTTCAGGGTACCTTCAAGGTAAGGACAGAAGCTCCCTAGTGTGCGATACAGTGCTGAAATTTCAACGCGATATGCAGGTCTTCCTTAGTCAGCTGGCTTTCCACAAGTTCGAAGATCATCTTCGGGCCAACGATGTTGAGGAGCAAAAGAGAAACCGCCTTCGGGATGCCGAGATTGAGGCTGGCTTGGAACCCAGGACGTTCGACCCCTATGCCCCCTATAGCTCCACCGCCGGCTTCGATTCACCGAGTGCCGTAATGGTTGGCTATCAAGATGCCTATGGCTCCAGTCCACAGTTGCCGCTCGTGGCCAATGCTCAACCTTTCAACCGTGGAGGTGGACCTAGCATGTTCGACGAGGAATACGATGACCGCAAATCGTTCCGAACAGACGACTACGAAGGCAGCCGATACGACCATCGCGATGAAGTGGCATCGAATATTGGTAGCGAGTCCTACGCCCCTTCACGGAACATGTTCCAAACCTCCGATGTTAAGAAGCCCCTCGTCGGCGAAAAGGAGGCCCTCCCTGGAGAAGTCATGGAAGGCGAGGTTGCCGAGGAGCTGAAGGACACCCCTGCTCGTCGTCGATGGGTGGCATTATGCTGGATGCTCACCTTCTGGTGCCCCACGCCGCTCCTCACCTTCGTCGGTCGTATGAAGCGAATGGACATCCGACAGGCCTGGAGAGAAAAGTTGGCCATCAACATCATCATCTGGTTCATTATCCTCTGCGCCGGTTTCGTCATCGTTTTCCTTTCCGACATTATCTGCCCTCGCGAGTTCGTCTTCAATACGGAGGAAATTTCTAGTCATTCTACCACCGGCGAACATTCAGATCAACTCTTCACTTATATTCGAGGAGAAGTTTTCGATCTTACCCAAATATCCGACTACCATTTCTCTTTCGTTCCGGTGGTGCAGAAAAAGGCGCTGCAAGCGTATGCCGGCGAAGACGCGTCGGATCTCTTCCCCGTCCAAGTCAACGCTCTCTGCAATGGCCCGACTGGAACTTTGAGCCCTTACGTTGCGCTCAACCTCAAGAACGTCACCGACCCGAACGCCAAGTATCACAACTTCCGAATCGACACGAATGACTACCGTCCAGATTGGTACATCGAAAGCATGATTTACATGCGGTACAAGTATCGTGTTGGCTTTGTAGGTTACACGTCAGCGGCCGTCAAGAAGATGTACACCACTCAAGGTCGGATTGTTGCCATCTACAACAACCTCGTATACGACTTGACCGATTACGCCAACCACGGTGCCAGCATCGTTCCGCCATACGGATACTCTGCAACCACCGGCGTCGATACGACAGTCATTGACCCTAGAATCGTCCAACTGTTCCGCGACAACTCCGGTACCGACATTACGAAGAAGTTCGATGCCTTCCCCTTCGACCAAGACGTCCTTGACCGGACGAAAACATGTCTCCGCAATCTTTTCGTCATTGGCAAGGCCGATCACCGTAATTCTCCCCAGTGCCAATTCGGGACATACATTCTACTCGGCATCTCCATCATGATGATCAGCATCATTGGGTTCAAGTTCTTGGCCGCACTTCAGTTTGGAGCCGCACGAGCACCCGAGGACCATGACAAGTTCGTCATCTGCCAAGTACCCTGCTATACGGAAGACGAGGATTCTCTTCGCCGAACAATCGATTCGCTCGCGATGCTCAAGTATGACGACAAGCGGAAGCTTTTGTTCATCGTCTGCGACGGAATGATTGTCGGTTCAGGGAACGATCGTCCAACGCCCAGAATCGTTTTGGATATTCTCGGAGCGGACCCCAACCTCGACCCTGAGCCATTGAGCTTCCTCTCCCTCGGCGAAGGTGCCAAGCAACACAACATGGGCAAGGTTTACTCCGGACTGTACGAATGTGCCGGTCATGTCGTCCCCTATGTCGTCCTTGTCAAGGTCGGTAAGCCTACAGAGAGGTCAAGGCCTGGCAATCGTGGCAAGCGTGACTCGCAGATGTCTTTAATGCGCTTCTTGAACAAGGTCAATCTAATCGATCGAGACTGGCTGCATTACATGTTGCTGATAGTTCGTTCGTCTTCAGGTCCACTTCAATTCTCCCATGAATCCTTTGGAACTCGAGATGTATCACCAAATCAAGAACGTTATTGGTGTGAACCCAACTTTCTACGAATACGTTTTCATGATCGACGCCGATACTACGGTTGAACCACTGTCCCTAAACCGGCTGGTCTCCGCGTAAGTCATAGTGACACCTCCTCTGGTTCTGTTCTAACCCAATCCTGTTCAGGATGATGCATGATAAGAAAGTCATCGGTGTGTGCGGTGAAACGTCGTTGGCCAACTCGAAGCAGAGTATCATCACAATGATGCAAGTCTACGAATACTTCATCTCCCATCACATGGCCAAGGCGTTCGAAAGTCTCTTCGGCTCTGTTACTTGTTTGCCGGGTTGTTTCACCATGTATCGCCTCCGAACCCACGACACGCACAAACCCCTCTTCATCTCCAACCAGATCATCGAGGATTATTCGGAGAACCGCGTGGACACGCTTCACATGAAGAACCTATTGCACCTCGGTGAAGATCGATACCTGACTACACTTCTCCTCAAACACTTCGGCAACTACAAGACACAGTTCATCAGAGATGCCCATGCATACACGGTTGCTCCAGACGAGTGGAAGGTGTTATTGTCTCAGCGTCGTCGATGGATCAACTCTACCATTCACAACTTGGCGGAACTGGTGTTCTTGGAAAGACTTTGTGGCTTCTGCTGTTTCTCTATGCGGTTCGTCGTCTTCATCGACTTGCTTTCGACGATCATTCAGCCTGTGACTGTTGTCTATGTAAGTGTCCCATGATTGTGAAGTCCCCAGACCGGCTAATCATTGGCCCTTGTTAGATCGTTTACCTCATATACCTCGTCGCTGGGGAAGGCAAACCAGTCCCAACCCTCGCTCTGATTATGATTGGTTGCGTGTACGGTTTACAGGCCCTCATCTTTATTCTGCGAAGGAAGTGGGATATGGTTGGATGGATGATCTTCTATATTCTCGCCATCCCTGCCTTCTCGTTCTGGCTGCCGCTCTATTCGTTCTGGAGGATGGACGATTTCTCTTGGGGTCAGACTCGTCTTGTCCTCGGCGAGAAGGGTAAGAAACTTATTGTACACGTGAGTCTCACGAAATGTGGATCGGAACGAAGTAGTCATCTGATCCCCGTGCAATTTAGGACGAAGGCAAGTTCGACCCGAGATCAATTCCACTCAAGTCATGGAACGACTACGTAAGTCTATGGTCATCAGTGTTACACAGCAGAGCTGATCGATCTTGCCTTCTAGGAAAACGAGCTTTGGGACAAAGAGTCAAATCACAGCATCGGTTCATGGATCCCCCCTCAGAAGTTCAAGGACGACGATGGTGCAACGGCTTCGCTTTATGGCCGTGAGACGATGTATGACCCACCGGCCTCAAGAGCATATTCTCCTGCTCCTTCGCAGTTCGGAATGAACGCACCTTCACTCGGCTACCAAGGTTCCGGACGGAATACTCCAGCGGGAGGAACCCGGCAGTCGTCTTACAACATGATGGCTCCCGACTACAACGCCACAGTCGGCTCGAGAATGAGCGGAAATCTCCTTGCCCAGCCTTCAAGGGCCAACAGCCAATATCTGCCGGAATTCTCGGGGGCTGGTCCTCTCATGGGTGGCGAAAGCGGAGGTCCGACGGACTTTGAGCTGGAGTTGGCGACACAAAAGATCTTGGGCGCGGCCGATTTGAACAGCATCACGAAGAGGGAGGTCCGGAGACAGTTGGAGCAACAGTACGGAATCGACTTGTCGTCGAGGAAGGCTGTGATAAACGCTGCGATTGATCGTCATCTTAACGGAGCCTAATGACTTTCTGCTTACTTGCTTCTTCTTTTTTCGCCTATCCTCGTCCTACAAACCATACGCTCCTGATCACTCCGTTCATTTTCCTTTCTAATTAGATGCATATTATTTTCCCGTATGATCCGTCTCAATCACCCCCAATTGTCGCCACACATAGACATTTTCTGCATATCCTTCTGGACATTCCTTCTCCCTTCTATGGACTGAAGCTCCGCGCGTTCGTTTACAGCTTTGTCTCGTCGTACTCTCGCTATCTAATCATTTGCATCATTCGTCATTGCTCCGTTGCCCGCTGACAAACTACAGCAAACGACGCGCGGCGTCAGCACGCTGAGGTTGAACCCTTTCACCACACGACCCTAACGGCCTTGAAGACAGTGTCGAAACGGGCTGCATTCACTCAAGTCAGATAACAGCGCAACCTGACCCTCAACCCCCCATGGCAAATCAAGGAAGCACCAAACCACTTTTGCAGTTCACCCCTTTCTCTTCCACCGTCCAACCCGCATTCTGGAATGAGCTTACAAATCTCAAGATTGACGTTCTCAGACTCTCCCAAGATGCTATCCCGATTCATGCCAGCTATTCGATCGGACGTGCTGTTGTTGATCGGGAGACAGGCATGGAAGTCGCGTTGGGTTGCAACCTGGTGGTTAGTGGCGATGCTTTCAAGGACCCCAAGGACGTCAAGTGAGTATATTCGGATGATGGTGAAATTGCAAGACATAATGAGACGGGTGCTCTATAGGCCACCACCGAACTCGGTAACTGTACGCGGTCTCTTGAAGAACTTCAATACGATCGAGGAATTCAAGAACGTTAACAAGCAAGAAATGTTTAACAACACAGCCAAGGAGGTAATGATTGACGGGAAAAAAAGATTTATCTCTCGAGTCTCATACCAGATCTGTATTCGCTCACAGATGTGGGCCAAGACCTTGCAAACTGGCGACCCCTTGCACCTATTCGACTTTCTTTTGATCACCTTTGCAGACTTGAAGAAGTACAAGTATTACTACTGGTTTGCTTTCCCCGCGTTCGCTGCCTCTCCTCCTTGGGAGAAGGAAGGGGAATGTGCTCCCGTCGTGGATGTGATCCCTATCAAAGGCGTAGGTCCCAGGAACCTCATGACGACGAGTAAAGGGGCTAACACGCCTTATATCAGCTTGAATCTATCCATAAGGCAATTCATTCTGGAGGAAGTGATTCATCTATCGCTGCTGCAGTGCTGGCCAAACCATCTGCGAACGACCCTACTGCGTACGAGACAGCGCCTTTGAACAAGTTCAGCGAGTTCTTCGCTGGAACTCCGAACGAAAAGGTAGAGTTGTAAGCTTTGAAATACCTGGGCCGACATTGATGACTCTTCCTTAGCGATTCGTCGTCTTTTCTGATCCCTCTGCTCATGCGCAACACGTTGGTTGGCCTCTGCGAAACATCCTCACATACATTCTCTTCAACCACCATCAAACAGCTAGTATCGGTCTTTCATCTCCACTTAACATCATCGCTTGGCGAGATATCGATACCCCATCCTCATCGTCCCCTCCGAAATCCATCTATGTCAAGGCTTACGTGCCATCTCTACCAGACACATCAAGTGTACCAGCTGCCGTCGGATGGGAGAAGAACCCAGCTGGTAAATTGGGTCCCAGGATGGCAGATTTGGCACCAATGATGGATCCAAAGAGGCTGGCTGATCAAGCGGTGGACCTGAATTTGAAGCTGATGAGGTGGAGGATTCTCCCAGGGTTAGATCTGGAGAAGGTCTCTGGGACGAGGTGCTTATTGCTCGGTGCGGGAACACTCGGATGTTACGTTGCACGAACTTTGATGGTCAGTCCTCGCGCCAGTCCCATGATTCGGAGGACGAAGTAACATAACCCATTTTCCTCTAGGGTTGGGGCGTCCGGAAGATAACCTTCGTCGATTCGGGCAAAGTCTCGTTCTCGAATCCCGTTCGACAACCTCTTTTCGAGTTTGAAGACTGCTTAGAAGGCGGCAAGCCAAAAGCTGCTACAGCTGCGGAGAGACTAAAGAAGATCTTCCCCGGCGTCGTAAGCACTCTCTTCCCGTTTGCCTTGCTTCCTTTGGCTCCGTCTTAGGTATACTGACCGCTCCGTCTGGCAGGATGCAACTGGTCACGAATTCCTTATCCCCATGCCGGGACACCCAATCCCACCCCAATCACTCGAGCAGACGAAGAAAGATGTGGCGAAGCTTGAGCAGTTAGTTAATGACCACGATGTCATGTTCCTTCTCATGGACTCGCGCGAAAGCCGATGGCTGCCGACCGTCCTTGGTGCTGCGAAAGGCAAGGTGAGGTTCGATGGGGCGTAGCCAACTGAGAATACGGCTTTATCCTACTTCATTACGTCAGATTGTGATCAACTGCGCCCTCGGATTCGACAGCTACCTCGTTATGCGACATGGCGCTCGCGAAAGCATCACCCCTCAAGGCTCTACGCGTCTCGGTTGCTATTATTGCAATGATATCGTTGCACCCGCAGATGTACGTGTCTCTGTTTCCTATCGAGCCAAATTTGCACTAACTACTTATGCTTTGGGCTGCAGTCACTGAAGGATCAGACTCTCGACCAGATGTGCACAGTCACTCGTCCAGGGCTTGCGTCTATTGCGTCATCCACAGCTGTTGAGCTGCTTGTTTCCTTGCTGCAGCATCCCAAAGGGTATCGATTTTCCGCTCTTTAACGCGTTGCAAGCTATCTAACGAAATGAGGGTGCTATCTCAGAATTCATGCCCCATCCCCACCAATGCCGGGTTCCGGGGCCCAGGTGGTTGACACCCATTCGGAAGAGTACAATAGTGTCCTCGGTCTCGTTCCCCATCAAATGCGAGGATACTTGGCCCGGTTCAATACTATGCTCATTACAGGAGCAGCGTTTGGGAGCTGTACCGGGTGCAGTGAAACGGTGGGTGACGGTCTAACAACGCGGGCGTCTCCCATTTCTGACGCACAATATGTTTCGATTACATTAGGTTATCAAGGCTTACGAATCTGAAGGGTTCCCGATGCTTTTGAAAGCTTTCAATGAAGTCGGATATCTGGAGAAATTGACGGGTCTCGACAAGCTTCACAGCGAGGGTGAAGCTGCACTTGAAGCCGTTGACTGGGACGAGGATGATGATGATATGTAACCATGAGGCTGACCTCTGAGCACGCTGTAAATATACCCTTTCACCTGTCGTTGAATTTAATGCAATCAACTTTTGGAATGTGGCACAAAGCTGTACAGTTTTCACTTTCTAAGTTGCTCGGCGATACAGAACCTTGCAAAAAGGTTTGGGTGAAGACTGCTAAGATCGCTCTAGGCCAACAAGATTTACCCCCAAGGTGTAAAGCCACAAAGCGGCTAAACCAAGAGAGCTCATGAGAGGGCCAAAGGTGTATGTAAAAGAAGAAGAAATTTTTCAGGTGTTGCGAGTATGGTAAGGAGACCTGCGGCTTCTTCTGTGAAAGCACAATAATGCTCGCGGATGCCTCGGAGTTTGGATTCTAAGTCTAATAGTTACGGCCTGATCGTATAGTCTGACCAGGAACCAGTGAAGATAAGAGCTTAAGGCTCGCAGGACATATAGCAGCTAGGATGAGGCTGTTGAGGATTTAGAGAAAAAACGGGCGCAAGTGTAAAGTTCGGTCAAGAACAGGATCAAGAAAGCGCATCAACGTGCAAAGTAAAGTTGCAAAGTCATGGACAGGGTGCAAAGAAAACTGAAAGATGAGAGATATGGGAGCCGACTGAGCCACCTTATTTCACAACACCGTGTCGCCATATGTCTTAAACTCGTCTGTTTGGAGGAATGCAAGAGCACGAGGATGGAGGGGTCGATTACCCGCCTACACCGGCCCCGGCTTCTTATTCCTTGTCTTTCCCTCCCCAGGTTGATAAATTGTTAAAGATCTGACCACTTTGGTACCTAGATTGCCGTACTCTGGATGAGATCACGATTGGAAATCAAGTCTTAGACCCGTGGGCCAGCCTTGCTCCCCGTCTCGCCGCGTCTTGCTGCGGGAAATAACATGTATTCCCATGTGCACCTCGTTTGACGATGACAAAAGCTCTTTTCAAACGCCATCCTGCAAATTCAAATATCCAACATAAAGTATCGGCATCTCGTCTAAGTAAATGGAGGTCTAAAGGGTGTCCCATCCAACAGCATAAGCGTTATTGGCTTCATGTTCATGGCGAATTGCATGGCTCATTCGCTGGTTGCTCCTTCAGTCTTGGGAGATCGTGGCTGAGATCGACAGGCAATATCGCAGGTTCTGAACCTGACTGCGGTCGAGTCCAATTGTTCGATGCCCAAGTCCTCAGAAAGGTGGCAACCTTCAAGTTCTTTTTCGTCGACCACAGCCGATGAAAAGCGTCGTGCTTCACCTTTTCCAGGAGATAGCTGACCATCACATTGGCGTGAGGAATGAGTTCGTCCTCCCTGTATCCAGAACAGCGGATGAGGTCCTCTGTCTGAAGACGTTGGTTGGTAAGTACGAAAGAACTAGCTGGGAGATGTGGCTGAGACTGCGCTCACCCAGTCGAACTTCCCGACGGAGATACGAGCAAGCCAATAAGCAGAGGCAGCGAGGTGGCTAGGCGTTATGCTGAGCAGGTTATTCTGGAAGCATTGGATAAGGCTGAGATACTTTGCCATGGTGCGAAGCTGTCAGAGTATGAAGCACAGTTAGCAACGATGATCGAAATCTCGGGAATGCTGTCTCGAAGACAAACCGATAAATCGTAGTCATCCAATCTGTTGATACGCCTCAGGAAATCTAATGGGTTCGGGGAGCTGATCTTGTATTCCAAAATCTTCAATATGTACCGTTGCGAATCACGCATGTCGTTTTCTTTGTAGGCGCCGTCAGATACAGCCGCCCAATTGCGAATTGACGGGCAATATATCTCGGTAAACTTAGAAGCAATGCTTAAGCAACCACTGCCCGCTAGCTGGTATTTGTCGAGCGAAACTGCCCGACGGGAAGTGAAGCGGTCCAAGAGGTTCATTGCCAGCCAATAGGTTTCAGGAAGGAGCTTGAATCTCGAGCAAACGTTCAGCATCCAATCTGCCAGTATTTCCCGTGATCGCCAGTTAAGGTCTGATTGGCGGTCCATATAGTGAGGATCCGGCATCATGGTAACCTATAAGGCGCTTGAGTAACTTAACAACAACGAAGAACCACCTTCCATGACTAACCTCCAACTTCCTTAGGTAGTCGTATATCTCCTCAGCGTATTCGCTAACCATCGCCGGGTCATTTTCGTATTCGGAATCGAGGTCGTCCAGCCGCCCTGGGCACATGTCCTTATCGGAAGAAGGTTTTGCAACTTCGTCCACCATAGTTCTCGCAGAACTGGCTTCGGTTGGCTCCGTTTCCATCGCATCATGACTCCCTTCTGCAAGGCACGTTGGCTCGCCGATCACAAGGAGTGTCGATTCTGAAGTCTCCGAGATGGCAATCGTGGGCGAAGAGGAGCCCAATCGAGATTGGTTCTGTTCTAATTTGCGGGGCGTCCCTCCCGATATGGCCTTTACTGTTTTACGTGGGGTATTGTCCTCCATATCGGTGTCCGGACAGGCAGTCCACGAAGCTGACGTAACTTCAAGCCTTTGCATGGAGCCTGCTAGTAGTTCCGCAGTGGTGTCGGGGGGTGAGCGTTGGTGTGCTGTACGCACTGCCGAGCGGGGACCCGATTTGTTTTCCGTCCCTCCATCAGTCGTTTCCAGTTGTTGTAGGAGCGAGAGGGCTTCTCCAAGTCGTTCATTTGCATTAATCGAGTTGAGAGTTGGATTGAATGCGTCCCAGCGGAATAACTGCTTGGAGAGGTTTGAAGAACCCGCGCCATGTACCCGTTGCAACTCGACCCGGCGAAGCGACGGCAGGCTGCACAGCCGAATCGTACTGTTGGCAAGTGTGAAGGAAAGTTCTCCTAGCGCACGGAAAGTCAATGCCACCACACGATGACTGTGTGTTCCGAGCACCGGAGCCCAGACTGCTACGTCGCGATCGTTGGCCACGTGGGTCAAGGAGGTCAAGATTACGTCCAGCCCCCGGTTCCCACTTCGTTCCAAGTAAAGCTGGAGTGCGTCTGGTTGAAGGGCTGTTAATTCGATGTGTGACCAGAGACGTGGGTTGGATAGAGCGATGTGTCGAAAGGCCCGGCTGACACAGGAGAACTTGAGGACAGCGGAGGGATCTTCTTGGGAGGCGAATTCCACCACGGTGGCAATTAAGTTGGGCGGAAGGTCTGAGATAGTTCGGGGTCGTCTGACAAACGGACTTGAAGATTGTTGAAGTGGTGTATGACAGTCGGACGACTGTGATCGAGGCTCGATGGTTCGGTCCAAGGTTGGTTTAAAGGCATCGTTCCTACCAAGGCGAGAGATGGATCGGTAAGCTGAGACAGAGAAATAGCCGTTAGACTCACATCTGAAGTAAAACGCCGGTGGCAAATTCGATTTGTCCCGCAAGCTCCCCGAGCTTTCGGAGGTGCTCTTCCAGTGAGTTTTGAAGACTGAACAGTTGTAAATGATATTAGTCCGTAGCAATCAATGTGAATGTAGACGGGATACGCACCTCTCACACTGACCGCACCCCACGTCTACTGACACCCAATCGAGATTCGGGCTGGCCGTTCTCGACGGTGAGGAGATTGAGGCTCTGATCTGTTCTTGCACTTCCAAGAGAGCATCGATCACTTTGCCGCAGCTTTCTTCCATGAGAGGATGGTGGTGGTTGTGACGGTCTTCGGTGGGATCGGCATTCAGAAGTCTTCAGGTCGGTTGCGGTGCTTCCATGAATCATGTCGAAGCAAGACTTATCCTGACCATCTCGGGGAGGGCCTCTTTACTGAGCGACTCATGAAAACGTAGACTCAATACTGAGGTCGCTGCTAGTCATCGTGGAGATGTTGGTGCCTCGGTGGGATACTCTGTTCTCTGTTGATCATGCTGGGAAGTCGTTGTGTTACCGTATTTGGCTCGACGGGCAAACATAGCCGGTGGCGGTGGTGAAGGTCCCTGGACCTCGCAGAGAAGATCAGCGTTACCCAGACACTGCCTTTCTATCATTTCTCGGCCAGAGCGTTTCAGCTTTCTCCTTGTGGTACAATCGTTGGCATCAATCACAATGTCAACTGAATTCAGGCAAAACGATTAATGCGTCTACAAATATATATTGAGAAGGCGACAAGACAGAAAACATAGCTAAGCCCAAGACTTGTAGGACAACGCAAGGCGCTCAGGTTAGAGCCGGGGCCTCGAAATTGGGCGGTTCGGGTGCGTTTGACGTAGTTGGCGCATCCTCTAGCTTAATCCGGGGCTCCGCTGGGTGATGGTCAACTGCCGCCCACTCGTCACTGCTACCATCCCCTGCGACACGTTGATCTTCAACTTTGATGTCGTCTGCTTCCTCGTGGTCAACCTCAGCAAGGAGACCTCTTCTGTCGCCCAAAGAGCTCTGGTACTGTGGAGGTGAAGTGAGGTTGAAGAAAGCTAAGCTCTCCTGCGTCCAGACTCCAAGACCTTGACCCTCTTCAGAATGCATATGGAACACGAGGCGCAGTCCCAGCCGAACAAGGATGTAAGTGCTGGTCACAAAGATGGCGAATCCGAAAATCAAGGACAGCGTGAAGAGCAAAAAGCCACCTAGAGGAAGGTTGCCGAACGCGGCCCGAAGCAGTCAGCGAACAGGAGCCTACTCGGCCGCGTAATACTCGACAGATGGAGAGTTCCTCGAGAGCATGACATACCGGCAATCGCACATACGCCCAAAGCAGCAGCTACAGCTGCACAGATTGCGCCGACGACGAAGGTCCCGAAGACGACGGCACTAAATAGTCTGCGAGAGGAAGACACCAGCTTCAGTAGGTGGTTTTAACCTTCCGGCGGGGTCGACCGACAAGAAACACGTCACTGGAACGATTGAAAGCAGTGTGAACACTAGCGCAAAGACCTAAGACACGGGCAGATGGTCGGGTTAGAGAAAGCCCGACGAGATCGGTGTCAGTGGAGCCGCACCGCGAGCGCCGGGTGGTCTTTCGCCAATTGCTGGTATGAGTCGTACATCGGTGTAATGACGTCGGTCTCCATTCTACGAAGAACACGATGTCCACTATGATGAGCCTGAAAGCAGCTTGCACTCGTCAAAACGAAGAGTCGCGCGTACCGGTCAGCTTGACCCCTGACCATGACGACTGCTTCCTTCATCAGCTTCTGCATCTCATCTTGCGCTTCAGGGACACCTTGCTTATCCATTGTGAAGTTGCGAGGTGTGTTCGAGGAGTTTGATGTTGGTGAGGTAGAGGAGAAAGCAAGGTTAAAGCACTCGCGAATAAATCAACGAGGCGGCCAGGTTGTAATTCCGACTTACGTCGGTGTTTCCCGCGACGCGGCCACCTCGAAAATGCGGGGGAAAATGGACACCAGCCTAAGGGGGAAGAACGAGATGGGACATCGATGACACGGCTAGTAAAGCGTATAATACAGTAGTATAAAAAGTTCAAAGCGCCTCCGTCGTCCTCTTCATTCGCTTCATTTCCTCTTCCTTAGACATTGGAACCATTTCCCCAACAGCCCACCCGAAGCCCACCCGCACCAAAGCTCGATTCATGGAATCGGTAACCTCGAAGGGTTGGATTTTGACCAGGTAAGCATCTTTCTGCTTCACGATGGGCCAGCTCGCGGGCACTTTGGGATGGTTGAATACCGGCACCAACGTCCTCAAGCTTGAAACGGCAGATAACAACGCGGACCAATATGAGTAGCTGGAGTTGGTCACAATACCTTGGTTGCCTGACTGGTACCCAACCGACGATGAGTAGAAGGGAGATGCGATTTGCTGCCCGTCGCGACCATCATTCGAGGCCACTCCGTCGTCTCTACTCCGCCCATCTTGACTCCCTTCCAAGCTGTGCGCGCTGCCGAGTGGGGGTCCGAGTTGTTTGCCGTCCCCCCATCGGTCATTTCCAGCTGTTGAAGGAGCGAGAGGGCTTCTACGAGTCGTTTATTTGCATTAAATCGAGTTGGGAGCCAGATTAAACGCGTCCCAGCGGAATAACTGATTAGAGAGGTTTGAAGAACCCGAGCATCTCCAGAATGACTTCCTGAAAGTGGTTCGCGGCCAACATCAAATCTCGATACGAATACAAACGATCGGTAACCATACATAACTATTATCTAAGCGACCGAGTTCAGAGTCTTCTAAAACGAGGAACTAAAGGCATCCATGATGGCCGTCAACCCCCGCGGTTCTGGGAATATAGAGAAGGCCACAAGACAGAGAACGTAGCGAAGCCCAAGACTTGTAATACAACGTAAGGCGCTCAGGTTAGAGTTGGGGCCTCGGGACGGGGCAGTTCAGCTGCGTTTGTCGTTGTTGGCGCGTCCTCCAGCTTAATCCGGAGCTCCACTGGGTGATGGTCAACTGCCGCCCACTCGTCAGCGCTACCATCACCTGCAGCACATTGATCTTCAGCTTCAAATGTCGTCTGCTTCCTCGTGGTCCGGGTCGTTTGGAGGTGACGCGAGGTGGAAGAAAGCTAAGCTCTCCTGCGTCCAGACTCCCAGGCCTTGACCCTCTTCAGAATACATGTGGAACACGAGGCGCCGTCCCAGCCGAACAAGGATGTAAGTAATGGCTACAAAGATGGGGAGTCCGATGATGAAGGACACAAAGCCACCTAGATGAAGGTTGCCGAACGGAGCGAAGAGGAGCTTACTCGGCCGCGTACTCGTCGACAGATGGAGAGTTCCTCAGGCGGGACATACCGGTAATCGCACATACACATAAAGCAACAGCTACAGCTGCACAGATTGCGCCGACGATGAAGGTCCCGCAAATGCCGGTCCCGCAAATGAAGGTCCCGCAAATGCCGGTCCCGCAAATGAAGGTCCCAAGAATGAAGGCACCAAATAGTCTGCGAGGGGAAGACAGTTGCTTCAGTAGGTGGTTTTTACCCTCCGGCGGGGTCGACTGACAAGAAACACGCCACGGGAACGATTGCAAGTGGTATGAGGGCCAGCGGTATGAGGGCCAGCGGTATGAGTGCTAGCGGTATGAGTACTAGCGGTATGCAGAATGGTAGCGGCATTTTGAAGTTGCTGGCCGCGAGCTCGAGGAGTTTAATGTTGGCGAGATAGAGGAGAAGGTAAGGTTACAACACCCACGAATATTCAGCGAGGAGGCCAGGTTGTGATTCCGACCTGCGTCGGTTTTTCCCGCGACGCGGCGCACCTCGAAAATGCGGGGAAATAGTGGAAATGGGGGGGGAGGTAACGAGATGGGATATCGATAACACGACTAGTAAAGCGTATAATACAGCAGTATAAAGCGCCTCTCTTCGTCCTCCTCATTCGCTTCATTTCCTCTTCCCAAGGGTAGGTTGGAACTTGGCACGTCGAGTCGGCGCCATTTCCACCGGGGAGGGTGAGCAAAGTAATATCGAGAAAGGCGACAAGACAGAAACATAGCTAGGGCCGAGACTTATAGGAAAACGTTAGGCGCGCGCTCAGGTTAGAGCTGGGGCCTCGGGGATGGGCAGTTCAGCTGCGTTTGTCGCGACCTCCAGCCTAATCCCAGTCTCAACTGGGTGATGGTCAACTGCCGCCCACTCGTCAGTGCTACCATCACCTGCAGCACGTTGATCTTCAACTTTGAATGTCGTCTGGTCCGGGTCGTTTGGAGGTGACGTGAGGTGGAAGAAAGCTAAGCTCTCCTGCATCCAGACTCCGAGTCCTTGACCCTCTTCAGAATACATGTGGAACACGAGGCGCCGTCCCAGCCGAACAAGGATGTAAGTAATGGCCACAAAGATGGGGAATCCGACGATCAAAAACAGCGTGAAGAGCAAAAGGCCACCTAGATAAAGGATGCCGAACGAGGTCCGACGCAGTCAGCGAGCAGGAGCTTACTCGCGACAGATGGAGAGTTCCTCGAGGGCATGACATACCGGCAATCGCACATACACTTAAAACAGCAGCTACAGTTGCACCGATTGCGCCGACGATGAAAGTCCCGAAAATGACGGCACCAAATAGTCTGCGAGGGGAAGAGAGCTGCTTCAGTAGGTTTTTACCTTCTGGCGGGGAGGACCGACAAGAAACACGCCACTGGAATGATTGCAAGCGGTATGAATAGTAGCGGCATTTTGAAGTCGCTAGGCGTGCTCGAGGAGTTTAATGTTGACGAGATAGAGGAGAAAGTGAGGTTACAACACCCATGAATATTCAGCAAGGAGGCCAGGTTGTAATTCCGACCTGCGTCGGTTTTTCCCGCGACGCGGCCACCACGAAAATGCGGGGAAATAGTGGAAATGGGGGTAGGTAACGAGATGGGATATCGAATAACACGGCTAGTAAAGCGTATAATACAGTAGTATAAAAAGTTCAAAGCGGCTCCGTTGTCCTCTTCGTGATCCTCCTCATTCGCTTCATTTCCTCTTCCCTCGACATTGGAACCACTTCCCCAACAGCCCACCCGAAAGCCTTCATATCGTTGATCACCCGCACCAAAGCTCGGTTCATGGAATTGGTGACTTGGAAAGGTTGGATTTTGACCAAGTAAGCGCCCTCCTGCTTCACGATGGGCCAGCTCGCGGGCACTTTGGGATGGTCGAATACCGGCACCAACGTCCTCAAGCTTGAAACGACGGATAGCAACGCGGACCAATATGAATAGCTGGGGTCGGCCAAGATACCTTGGATGCCCGACTGGTACCCAACCGACGATGATTGGAAGAGAGATGCGATCTGCTGCCCGTCGAGGCCGTCATTCGAGGCCACTGCGTCGTCTCCACTCCGCCCTACTTTTGAGCGCTTGGAGTCCTGCCAGGAGCGGTGCAATTTCTTCGAAGCATCGCCTGCACTGGTCATGACCGACTGATGGAGTTCCATGGCACGGAGAGCCGATGTATTTTGTGTTGTCGTTGGTTTCTCGGGCCTCCCGAAGAGGAGCATAGAAGGCTCGTGCCACCATACCGATCTCGTATAGTTTGTCGAATTCAGTGGTCGAGCAGCTGGCCACGTCGCTGGTCGCTGGACTGCCCTCATCCGGTGTCCAAGGGCGTAGAACTCCATCAGCGGGACGGCTGCGGGTCCAAGAGACCAGGGTTGGACCATAGGAGCCGCTGTGCGATGTTGGAACGCCATTGACCAGGAATGGGCTTCGACTTTCTTGGCAACTGACCAAATACGTTCGGCAAAGCCGAGGTTGACGAAACCGCCATCGACTTGAAGCGCCTTTATGACTCTTTGATAGAACTCGGGACCGAACGATGCTGCGAGATCGAGGCTGTCCTTGAAACCGCTGCTACTGTCCAGATATGCTACCGCCAATAAGTAATCGACGTTCTCCGCGATGAAGTGCGTTCTCCCAGTCACCGTCAACCATTCCAGAATGGCGTTGAGCAGAATGGGGGGTCCGAGGGGTAGCATTTCCAACACGTGTTGCTTTCGGGCTAGCCACGATCTGACGAATTGATACGTTTTCGTCTCAGGACTGGATCCGTTCGAGTCGAAAGATTTGTGGCCATAGATGAGGAGAGGAATTCTGGGGTCGAATGTCGGCACTCTCGCGGTCCCTTGAGCAAGCTCCCGGAACGGTTGCTCCGCGTTCTCCTTCGCTTCATACACAACGCGAATTCTCTGGACGACAGTTTCGGCAGCATCCCAATCTCCTGCTTGGATGCAACCCCTGAGGAGGATAGCCAAGGTTTCGTCATCACTAGTTGGAAGTCCAACCTGCTCCATCATGTCGAGCACCTCAACCATCTTCGCCGTCGATTTCAGTCCGAATGCAGCGGATCGGAGGAGCGCATGGTATTCGATTTTGGTGAGCTGGCGGAGAGATGTCTTTGACCTTTCGATAACCGCTTCGATGGCACCGGTGGACTCTTCAATAAGTGTGGACTTGGGATCAACCACTCGGTCGGTGAGGGCACCTTGAGTGATCAGCGAGTGCGTGTTTGTATCGGGATGGTTCGTAATGGAGTCCAGGAGGTCCGGGGTTACAGGATGAAGTAGCCCATCTGAGACGAGATTGACTAGACATGACATTGCAATGTCACACTTTGCTCGGGGAGCTTGGGGGTATCGCTCGAGGACGTGAAGGTGAATTGGGAGGGAGCGAGAGCTGGGGTCGGTCGCGGTGGGTTCGATGGGGAGGTTGATGACTCCAAGTATGTTTCGGAGGATGCCTTCGATCCCTAAAGGGGCCGATGGTGAATCGAAGGTTCTTGGTCGTTGCTTTGGCTTTCTGGAAGGTGGGGAGAGCTCGGGATGATAACCAGGGGTCTGCGCAGTCTCTGCAGCTGAAGACAGGTTAACTGACACTGGCGCTACCGAACCGCGGCGAGACGAAGCCGCGTGGAGCATGGTTTGGTCAACGTCGGCTGCCACTCTGAACCCGGATGAAAAGGATGGAATGCGGAGCATCCCGCCCGATTCTACGAGGAGCCGTTCTCCACTTGGCACGATTTGGGCTGCGTTCCACTCCTTGACAAGCAAGACGAATAGCAACGTCCCCACAATAATTTCCCCTTGAAGCAAGCACGCGTCGATGAGGGCTTGGAACATCATCGACGTCCGGCGTTGCTTGGCCCTCCGAACTACCCGCAGAAACGTGAGCGCTCGACGGGTCGACTTGTCCAACGCCCGTTCCTGCCGGGAGCCAATCCCGTCGCTCCTGTCGGCCATATGACGGACAAAGTAGTTATGAGACGTTAAATCTGGAAGTAGGGCGTCTCCATCCTTGGCCGTGATCTTCAACTCTGTGTCCAACTCCTCGTTTACGAGCTTCCTCCTCCATTCCAGCTCCTTGGCTGCGTTCTGACCAATCTGATTGGGTGTGAGGAAGAGTCTATATGGGGGTGGTGCGGGAGTAGTGGATAATGCTACGGGGCAGAGAGCGAGAATGATGGCTTCCGAGGTCCGAGCCGATAATTTGAGGGGACCGCTCGAATACTGTGTGTTAGGACGCCCCACAATGGAAGAGCCAGACGAAGAGCCCAGCAGGGCTAATTCGGCTACCTGGGCCGCTTTGAATCTCCTGCCGGCGCGAAGGAGGGAATGAATGAGGCTCGTTGTAACTAGACGGCTTTGGATAGTGGATTTAGGAAGTGATGCTTGGAAGTCGGAATGGAGTTGAAAAGCACGCGCAAAGTCTCGACGCTGGACAGCCAGGCGGACCTCGCTGGCAACAATACGGGCCGAAGGAGTGTTGTGAACGTGTGGGTGAGGAAATGCAATTACTTTGGTAGGGATGTGATTTGGCTGTTGTTGGGGGAGGAATCGTGAGGCATTGAAGGTATTCGAGTCAGCAGCTCCTGCTAGATATGCAGCTGCTGCTTGTGCATTGCGGACTTGACGGTGTTGCACGCGCAAGACGGGGCGCGCAGTTGGGCTCGCCAGGGTCGGGGCACATCGGGGGAGGTGGGCTGGACGCAATGTCCACATGCATATCCGCCTACATGGGATTTCTGAATCAGTTGGTGAGTTCCAAGCTTATAGCTCGTGGTGCTTACCGTTCCGCTAAGTTATGCCCGGCTTTTATCCAATCGCTTTGCCGTGTGTGGGCTCGGTGGTCGAAATTGGGCGGGAGTGAAATCCAACACGACTGTTTGTCTACGCAGCCTCAATCACGTCAACTAACCCACCACTCAACGACCCAATGACCACCCAGTACGAAGCTCCTAAGAAAGCGATTTTGGTCAAAGAACAGCTCGAATCATTTCAAGCGTCTCAAACTCACGCAGACATAGTCAATTACATAACAACGCTGAATCAATGTGTCATCGGCGTGAAGCTGACTGATGACTGTCCGTCGTCCGAAGTAAGCAACGCCTTTCGCGCAATTGTTTCAGGAACACTGTGGCTTAATGACACCCATATCTACGAAGGCCATAGAATATTTAGTCTCGACCCTGGATCGCGTCGAACAACTGGCCACGGAAATACCACCTGTAGAAAACAAAGCCTCCAGATTCGGCAACCCAGCTTTTAGGACGCTATATGATAAGATTGCCACCGAAGCAGAGAATTGGCACCAAGGCATTCCGAACCTCCCGACAGATGCTATTGCAGAAGTTTCTGTGTATTTCAAAGAATGCTGGGGCAACCGCACACGAATTGATTATGGAAGTGGGATGGAGCTAAACTTTCTTTGTTGGATGTAGGTGCATTGTATCGCCAGGCCGCATTTGATCACAAGTCTGACAACTTCCTTGAAGATACTGTCTTGAGCGCCTTGGGGTGCTAACCGAAGACGATCACAAGGCATTAGTCATCCGAGTATTCTGGAGGTGCGTTATTCAGCACCCTACTATTACTATCTTCGATGTGACCAGGAATATGTCCTAGATACATCAACGTAATGCGTGTTCTACAGTCCACGTACTGGCTAGAACCCGCAGGCTCGCATGGAGTCTGGGGTTTGGACGACTATCACTTCCTACCTTTCCTTTTCGGGTCTGCGCAACTCATTGGTAAGATTCTCGACTTGTTGGATCAATCACGACACGTTCTTGATGATATCTTGCCAAGGTCACAAATATATTCGGCCAAAATCGATACACGACGCAGAACTCCTTGAGGAGTATTCAAAGCACTACATGTACCTCGCTTGCATAAAATTCATCAACTCTGTGAGTCATTTGTTGAGCCCCTATATAGGCAATCTCTCATTATAGCAATTTCTGTAGATAAAAACGGCGTCCCTCCGATGGCATTCTCCAATGCTTGACGATATATCTGGGGTGCGTTCTCAGGCCGACCCAGGGAGCTCTGCTCTGATGATGATATCATTTAGGTTAAGACATGGGATAAAGTAAACGCTGGTATGATTAAAATGTACCAAGCAGAGGTACTCGGCAAGCTTCCTGTTATCCAGCACTTCCTCTTCGGCTCCATCCTCCCCTATCAAGGTATTCCCGCCCCTGCGCCAAAGACTGAGGAAGAGGACGCGCATTGGGGCCATTCCCACGCGCATGTTCCAGCTGGAGCAAGCCCGGTTGACAGAGCAGCTTTGGGATGGGGAGACTGCTGTGGCATTTCTGTACCCAGTGCATTCGCTGCGGCTGCTGACGAAGCTGAGAAGAAGCGCTCTGGAATCGGGCTCCTAGGCGGTCAAGGTATTCGTCCAGTCCCATTTGATTGATATATATATATCCATCGCGATAGCATTGGGGAATGGGCATACAAATTGATCCGTGTTATAAAATTGGATTATCGTACAGCTGGCCACACCATGTGCCTAGCGTCGAGACCATGGCCTTTCGGTGTGGTCCAAAGCGGTCGCCTTTCCGGCACTCGGTTCTCTGAAGTGTTGCAGTGGGCCGACCAAACATGAAGGCAAGCGTTTGGAGATACGGATCTGGACAACGCTATTTATATCTGCCAAATCTCCCTTTCGTCTTGGGGAATTGACCGAATTCTCACCGGAATATCGGATATACATAAGGAGGCGGGCAAATCTGTTTACAGGAAGTGATAGATACGTAGATGCGACCCCCTGCTCTGTCCTGTTTCTGCTTCAAACCCGCATTTTAACCAGCCTTTGCAGACTGACCACTTGCTTCATGTTCTGAAACCTCTGGATCCTGCTGGTGAAGCGTCCGCGACGAAGCCGCATCTGTGCTCCCTTCCACTCGGCCGACCTTGGATGAAGATTTGTTGCCATCTCCTCCACCGACATCGGCCTTCCGCTTGATCACATGGGCCGGGTGGACTGAGCCAGGTGTCAGGCCTGGGCTACCTGGCACTAATTTTTCCGCCGCAGTCCGACAAGACTCCAACACGGTCGAGACGTAATGGTACAACTCAGCATATGAAGCCAGGTCGTTGAAATTGAAAGCTCTCTGGAGATATCCAACCGCCAGGGCGGTCCGAAGCCATACCAGGTGCCCGAAAAGTTTAAGGTCCGGGTTTATCCATCGTTTGAGAAAGAGCTCAAGAGCGCCTTTACAAGTAAAAATCTGCTCCCGTTCCGGAGGGCACTGGCTCGTGTTTTGAAAGATGGTGGAAACAGCACGCTGACATTCCCTTTCCTGCTGGGCAGTGCGCTCAGGAGGAAAGCGCACTGAGAGAATCCAGAGCAGGAGCCAGAAGATGGATTCCATGTCATGCTCGAAGTTGTGAATGACACCGATGGAGCGTTTGAGGTCGGACTCAGACGCCTCCTCATCAGACGACTCCTCAGATGATGATGACGACTTGTTGTTGTTGTTGTCGGGCTCTTTGTTCTTTGGTTTCACCCGCGAGGGCATTTTCCGTGAAGCGGCCGGATTGTAGAAAAGAATCTGTCTCTGGATTTCCACGGGCATAAAGAAGGCTGTGCCCTATGGGGGATTCAGTGCCTTGATCAACCTATGTCCATTGCCATTGCACACACCGTTCTCGGGTCGGAACTACCCTCGGCGCGCTCAGCCTCGAAAAGCTTGGCGAACTCCAGATCGGCGAGGATTCCTCGCACTTTATCGGTGCCGCTCTCCTGGAACCTGTATGCGTAGATATTGCCTGAGCTGATATCGCGATGGACCCATCCAGCGAGGAACATAAGCTGTAGAGCTGTACCGTGGCCACAAATACGCTAATCAGCAACACGTGACAATGTCCGAAAATCAACTAGACTCGCCGAATACGGAGTCTAGTAATGCAGTCGCTACATCACGCAACTGCTCCACATCGTGCAAAGCCTCGCAAACCTCCTCAAAGATGATCCGATACTGCCGTTTGGGGCAATAGCGGCGAGGCAGTTGATTTTGAGCGACTGGAACCGGGTAGGTGGCTTGAAGTGTCGTCGTTCGTGTCCGGTCGGATGCCGCTGGTGGCGCCTTCTTCGACTCGCACCCTTGCCAGTCACAGACTTTGGTGAGGAAGTACTGACCCCAAGATCCCGCTTTCAGGCATAGCTTCAACGCGTTCTCCAACTTCTCGCCTAAGCCATTAAAGATTTCCAGTCCTTCATCGCCTTCGTTGAGATGGCGAGCGATCTCTTTTAGTTTTTCAAAGATCGCGTCCAACTTCTGGCCCTCTGTCTCCAAGTCGCTGTCCAGCCACACATCTTTCAGAACCATGATTGTTGAACCATCAAGCGGCTGAAGATCGTTGAACGATCTGACTTCAACGACCTTCCAGACTCGAGTCGCGCGACCAGTTGTACAAAGACTACGGTCTTCGAAGATC
>WSUB01000419.1:0-11889 GCA_019633425.1 Tulasnella sp. 424 | reverse complement strand
AGGGAAATAAGGCACGTAGGCTTCCTGGTGAGTATCCAAATTGATGTCGGATCTCGCATAATTGAAGAAGACAACTAGCAAAACGTTGCCAGACGTATGGAAGGTACGTGTGCCGTTTCGTTGCGTCGAAGGAGGAAGTCGTGGTCTGATACGCTGTGCCGATGCAGCCGAGAGTGCCAGTGAACTGACTGGCGACGGGCTCCAGCAGTCCCAGTAGCTTCGCTTTCGTCAAGAATTTGCTGAGTCAATATCTTCTCCACCCGGGCTTCCGCAGCCAAATTGCGTTTATCTTTCTCGAGCTCGTCGCGGGTGGTGGTGATATCTTCCCTTCGAGATGGTAGTCGACAGTACGTTCGCCCATTGGGGGTGTTGCGGGTCGACGCTCTAACGACACGACCAAGTGTATTCGTGAGTGATTAAATTCCTGCGGCGGGCAAGGGGAAACAATAGGATTAAGAGACCATCCGAAACCCAGAACACAAGGTCAATGAGGAGCTCTCCTCGTGCAGGTCGACTCTACTCACGGATGACACCATGAATACATCAATATGCTGCACGCAGCAGGCCAAAAGCTCGATCTGGCTTGTGGGGGAGGGACACGGAATCCGGAAGTTTCGTGCTGGTAAAGGGCCTAACACAGGACGCAAAACAACGTTTTTCGTCCCATAAAATCACAATAAAACCGACGGAAAAACCGTGGGTATTCCCTGACCGGTTTTGCGGGCGCTAAATACCTTCGAAAAAATCTCATATTTTTTTACTGATTTTATTTCCCTAAATATTTCCCGGATTATCTAATATATTTCATGAAGGTTTTATCAGAGGTTTTACAACAATAAATCACAGATTTTACGTAAGGTTTTACAGATAAAACCACTTTGGAAAATCACGGGAATTTTCTGAGGAAAAAAAATGGATAATAAAATCTCTAACGGAAATCTCTAATAAAATCTCTAATAAAATCTCATTAAAAATCTGCGATTGTTCTCCGGGTTTTTGTATGCGGGAATATCAGCTATAAAATCCAAAGACCTGTAATTGGTCACAAATCACAGGTCACAGGTCACAGGGCTGATTGGCGGATTGGCGGATTGGCGGATTGGCGGATTGGAGGATTGGCGGATTGGCGGATTGGAGGATTGACGGATTGGAGGATTGGAGGATTGGAGGACTTGGAGGACTGGAGGACTGGCGGACTGGCGGATTGGAGGACTGGCGGATTGGCGGATTGGAGGATTGGCGGATTGGCGGATTGGCGGACTGCCGGACTGCTGGACTGCCGGACTTCCGGACTTCCGGATTGCCGGATTGCCGGGCTGGATGCCAATCCACCAATCCTCCAATCCTCCAATCCGCCAATCCGCCAATCCGCCAGTCTGCCAATCCGCCAATCCGCCAATCAGCCCTGTGACCTGTGACCTGTGATTTGTGACCAATCACAGGTCTTTGGATTTTATAGCTGATATTCCCGCATACAAAAACCCGGAGAAAGATAGCAGACTTTCTATGAGATTTTATTAGAGATTTTCGTTAGAGATTTTATTATCGATTTTTTTCCTCAGAAAATTCTGTGATTTTCGAGGTGGTTTTATCCCCTTGTAAAATCGGCTTATTCTAATCGGCGACCCCCCTTCGGAGAAACCCCCTCAGCGACCCCTTCCGATAGGAAGGTATGCTGACTAATTCATCATCTCAGCTGACGCCTCAGAGGGGCGTTTGCCATGGGCGTAAGGGTCCCTACCCTTCCCGTCACCTCGGACGACGTGAACGAGCCGTCGATCCCAGGGACGGTCCTGACTGGCGTGTCGGCTGTCACTGTCGACAATGGCCAAGACCGCAGCGACGACACACAGCGATCTTATGTGGATGATTAAACCGGTATATAGAAGTAATTGATCGTTATGCTTATGCGTGCTTGAGCGCCGACAAACAACGCGTGGAAGACGTCCGTAGCGACGTGGACCGCTTATACACGACCGATACAACAAATTTTGGCCTTTTAATTGAAACAACAATTTAGCAAGGCGGACTTATCAAATATAAATGATTATATGACTGCTGTGTGCCACTGGCTGCCTCGGTCATGGTCATCGTCGACAGCGACAGCCGACACACAGTCGACTGGTTGGGACCGCGACCACTCTAGTCCCTGGGATCGACGGCTCGTTCACGTCGTCTGAGGTGACGGGAAGGGTAGGGACCCTTACGCCCATGGCGAACGCCCCTCTGGGGCGTCACCCGAGATGCTGAATTAGTCAGCGTACCTTCCTATCGGAAGGGGTCGCTCTGGGGGTTTCTCCGAAGGGGGTCGCTGATTAGAATAAGCCTGTAAAATCTCATATAAAATCTGTGATTTATCTCCCTAAAACTGCTGATAAAATCTTTATAAAATATCTCGGATAATCTAACAAATATTTAGGGAAATAAAACCCCCCCCAAAAAAATGGGATTTTTTGAAAGATATTTATCGCCGGTAAAACCCGTCAGAGAATACTCACGATTTTAAAGTCGATTTTATTGTGATTTTATGCGGCGAAAAACGTCGTTTTGCGTCCTGTGTAATGAACATAGCCCCAACCCCCATCGACCCGAAGTGACCAGAGAAAAGCGCCTTTCTGAGCGACCTGATGTCATGAGTCCACCTTTCTAGAGCAATACTGCTGGCAGACGAAGGATAAGGACCAGTATGCCGGTGAGGACGGTGCGGTGCGTTGAAGTCGACGAAGGGAAGCCAAGCGCCGATAAAAATGACACAGGCGCGGCTGAACAGTATATCTAATCGTTTTTGCTATGTTAGAGAAAAAAGGAGTCCTGACGATACATGAATAAAGGTTCAGAGACTTACCGACAACGTAGAGAATTAGGGTTCTTCGGTCCGCCGCTTGTTGAACCAGCCGTCCCAAGCGAATGTGGTGCACCAGAAATAGTAAAAGGACGGCCGTCCGTCTTTTCATCACGTTATGCGAGCTAGCCCTGTAGTTGATTTGGATGAACGTCCACCGACTAGGGGCAGACTTGGCGATTTGGTTCCATTTTTGGCAGACTCGGCAAATCGTGGCGTGAACTGGGGCGGAGTCCTTCTCGTCCTAGTTGTAATGAGGGTTGTCTAGGTGAGTAGGGAGGACTTTGACGAGTAAGCTTGATAGTAGCTCGACAGGCGAGGCTGTCGTGTTAATGAGAGGCGAGGGAATGGTTTCGAAGTTTGGACGGGTTTGAACCGAATTCAACACTTCACCGCCACGAGACAAGAATAGGACGCTACGGGCCAACTAAATCCATTATCCGGACGACGTTGGTGTTTTCGTCGGTGAATGAGTTGGAGGTGCCGTCGAAACATCATATCAGGGTCTTGGGTTGCTTGTCCATTAAACTCCATTTTTTGAGTTGAGGTTGAAAGGTGAGCTGAGGTGGTGGAGATACAGTGACATTTTATAATAGCAAGAGGTTCCGGGGCGGATGGTGGTGAAGGAAAAACGAAAAAGGGGGGGGGGGGAAGAGCAAAGTTGGACGGAACAGGTCGAAGAAGTCATCGCGGGTTATCAAGGTCCCCAGCCTGCCGGAGCGCGACGTCGGTGCCTGGCTGTGCACGCCAAACGGTTGCCCATCTTATGAATGAGTGTTGTAGATTAGATTGACAGTAGTGGTGTACATCCACACACTTGAAACACCCAAAACAACGAGGCTCATCCAAGGTCAACGAGGAGGCTGTGCTTGGACGCGCCATCCGTCCACGTCACTCGGCTTCCATGTTCTTCCAGGTTCTTCCACATCTGCTGGGAGTACCGCTACTATTAGATTCATCTCCAAAAGAGCAGAGAGAAGATATTATAACCAGACACGAAGCTATAACTACGAGTGCTTATGAGCATTCTGACCTCCACACTGTCAGCAACACGAGACATGGTTGAGATCTTTGAGCCAACGCACGCGTGCATGCTTCTCGGACCACTGGAAATGCGCGACGTCACGGTTGTCCTTCTCCGCTCTCCGGCGAAGACGTTCAATGTCCTTTCGATCTAGTCTAGAAGTAGACTCGGCAACTCGATCCCGCGTTTGGCAGGCCAGATCGAGACGTGAGTGCGCGAGAGATCCTCAACGTGTGACGAGGCTTGTCAAACTGGAGAGGTAGGACGTTGAGCAATATATAAGATGGTAAGCTCGACGAGTAGTGAGTTCATAGTTTATGGTCAAAGTCAGCAATGTCCGGAATCCGAACCCGCGGTGAAAGTATGGGAAACGATCATCCATGTCCAAACATTTTCTAGGCGAAGACCAAGCCGATTAGCATCTTTTAGCAGAAAATGCTCGGATCGTGTTTTAGCTTCGGAAACAGTCCGAACATGGTCCGTTTTTTCACACCTTGCCGCCGTGTTCCGGCCCGGAACACCTCCTTGTGTGAGGGTGTGCCACCGCAAAGTACGCAGTTTGGATAAATTTTACTGAGCCGGACCCTGGGTGACGAATCTCCACTGTTGTTCGAGAGGTGTCGTTAGACGGTCCACGGGCGCGGAAAGTCAAGTCCAAGATCTTCAATATTTCTGATATCCATATACAATGCTGAAGAATGGTGAATACAGTAAATCGTCCCCTCATCGTTAGATCACGAGTCCAGACTCCTTATTGTACTCCCTGTCTAGAAGGGAATATTGTTCAGCAGGTTTGAAGATGTCCAGACGTGTCAAATTGACTTACATGCCAATGAAAGTGCCATGCGGTTGTCCAGGTAAGCAACAGCTTCGTCGAACGATAGGTTCGCTCCACCGAGGCGTTTCAAACTACCTTCCCCTGACGGAACCATCCAGCTCGTTTTCGGGATATTTTGCTGGACCCATTCCCAATCGCTTCTGAGATCAGCGAGGGCTTCAGAACTGAGTCCGAGGTCTTCAGCTGCCGGCCTCCAGGCCCTGGGATTCCCGTCGATGACGCTGGCCAAGTCCACTTCCACTTTGAGCTCGTTGACATTTGATATTCTCATTAGAAGAGTGACGACGTGTGACATGTTCATTCCCGAGGAGATGACTCGACCGTCGTTTTCTGTGGGGAACTGAATCTCCGGAATTGACGTACCCTCCATCCCGTTGTCGACTGGAACGCCTCGAAACTCGACGACTCGGAGGTTCGGTGCAGTGATATCTGTGAGAATGTGGCGGATGGTTCCATAGCTCGCTCGGACGGCGAATCGGAGCGTGGTCAGGGATGAGAGAGCTGGCCAGCGCGCATCCTGTGACGCGATATTCTCCCATGGCCAAACGTTACCGTCCTCGCTGGCTTGAAGAACTTTGAGCTGGGGACATTCTCTCCACAAGGTGGTAGCAAGGCGTTTCCATATAATGGCCCTCGGAGGCTCTGCGATTCCGTTGAGACCAATGCCAATCGCGTGGTATTCTCGCAGGAGTGGGCAGTGCGTCAGTGAGAAAAGGACCTGTTTGAAAACCATCAGCATCGTAAATCGTCTGTGTATTGTACTCATAGCACTCACAGGGCTTTTTGAAGAGCAGAATGTGAGGCGAGGAGCAGATATGAAAGGTTCTCGGGAATCCGTATCATCATCGTCCAGGACCTCCTCAATAACCTCGAGAGCCAGCGACAAGCCCACAACATTTGGAAGCTCAAATGGAACCCACTTGCGAAGTTCGGAAGGTACTTCTACCGTAGCTTCCACTCTTAGAGTATTCCACCGTGATACTCGCTCTACCAACAACGTGTGCATTACGTTTAAAGACTCCTCCTCAAATTCCTGGCATAACCGCATCGAAACGTTTAGCGGCAGCTCCCCTGACAGCTCCAATCGTCTCTTCATCACGTCGTGTGAGTGAGCTCTGTAGCTGATTTTGATGAAATTCCACAGCCTGGGGGTAGACTTGGCAACTTGGTTCCATTTTTGACAGACGCGGCAAATTGCGGCATGAGCCGCGGCAGGATCCTTGACGTCGTACCGAGGGTCGCTGAGGTGGGCAGGTAGGACTTTGACGAGTATGCTTGATAGTAGTTCAACAGGTAATGTGTTCATAGTATGTGCCGAGGGGTGGGATGAAAATTTGCCAGCAAGTACTTAGTTTGGACAGGTTTTGCTGAGTTAGACCCTCGATGACCAATATCCAACTATTGTCCGAGAGATGCCGGGATCCTACGTCCCAACTGAATCCACGAGCGTGGTAAAAAAATTCAGGTCCGAGATCTTCAATATTTCGGGCCTTTACAATGCTGTGTGCGGTATGGAGAATACAGAGCAATAAATCGTTCCCTCATTGTTGATGTACGAGCCCTGGCCCCTTATAGTACTCCTGTCTACAAGGGAATATTGTTCAGCAGGTTTGAATAGGGTCACGCCGGCAAAAATACTTACATGCTAAGGGAAAGTGCCATGCGGTTGTCCAGATAAGCAATGGCTTCATCAAATGACAGGCTTGCTCCACCGAGGCGCTTCAAACTACCTTCCCCTGACGGAACCATCCAGTTCACTTTCGGGACATTCTGCTGGACCCATTTCCACTCGCTTCTGAGCTCAGCGAGGGCTTCAGAAACGAGTCCGAGGTATTCAGCTCCAGGTCTCCAGCCCATACGATTGCCGGCAATGATGCTGGCCAAGCCCACTTCCACTTTGAGCTCGTTGTAGTTTGATATTCTCGTTAGAAAGGCGACGAGTTGTGACATACTCATTCCCGAAAGGAATGCTCTACCGTCGTTTTCTGTGGGGAACTGAATCTCCAGAATTGACGTCTCCTCGATCCCATTGTCTGGAACGCCTTGAAACTCGACGAGTCGGAGGTGCGGTGCTTTAATCTCTGTGAGAATGCAGCGGATGGTTCCATAGCTCGCTAGGATGTCGAACCGGAGCGTGGTCAGGGACGAGAGAGTTGGCCAGCTCTCATCCTGTGACATGTCGTCGTCCCAAACGGTACCGTCTTCGCTGACTTCGAGAACCTCGAGCGATGGACATTCTCTACACAAGGTAGTAGCAAGTCTTTTCCATAGAGCGCCCCTCGGAGGCTCCTCGAACCCGTTGAAACCAATGCCCATCGCGTGGTATTCTCGCAGGAGTGGACAGTGCATCAGAGAGAAAAGGACCTGTTTGGAAACGCTTCAGCATAATAGATCGTCGGTGCATTGTACCCAGAATACCTACAGGACTGTTTGAAGAGCAGAATGTGAGGCGAGGAGCAGATATGAAAGGTTCTCGGGAATCCGTATCATCGTCTGGGACCTGCTCGACGACCTCAAGAGCTAGTGACAAGCCCACAACATTTGGCAGCTCAGATGGAACCCACTGCCGAAGTACGGAAGGCACTTCTACCGTAGCTTCCACCCTTAGAGTATTTCATCGTGATACTCGCTCCACTAACAACGTATGCATTACGTTTAACGACTCCTCGTCAGTTCCCTGGCATAACCACATCGAAACGTTTAGCGGCAGGTTTCCTGACAACCCCAACCGTCTCTTCATCACGTCATGAGAGCTAGCCCTGTAGCTGATTTGGATGAATGTCCAGAGGCTCGGAGTAGACTTGGCGACTTGGTTCCATTTTTGGCAGACGCAGCAAATCGTGGCGTGAACCGCGGCGGGATCGTCCCAGTCGTAACGAGGGTCGCCAAGGTGAGCTTTGACGAATATGCTCGATAAGAGCTCGACAGGCAAAGCTTTCATGTTTATGAGGGGGCAAGGTGTGGCGGAGGCTACCAAGCGCGAAGTTTGGACGGGTTTGCACCTAATTTAACACTTCACCGCCACGAGACAAAAATAGGACTCTACGGGCCAACTAAATCCATATAGGCATGATACAAGAAGAAAATAAAACTGATGATACATTGGTAGTCAAGTTAAGACGTGAGTATAATATGTCCAAAGTGTGCGCGTCAAAGAAGTGGAACAAAGAAGTCGTGAATGATAAAACAAGAAAATCGTGAAACGAGGTCAGAGCAGCGGCACATTAGCGGTGAATCGAAACGCGTGAAGGAAGACGTGAAAAACGGGTCGAAAGCGAAAAAGAAAAAAGAAGTGAAAGAAATAGAACCTTTGCTATCGTATGGAAATGAAAAGCCGAACCACAGGAAACGAACGGTTGTTGAGACTCCTCGGGGGGCTGATTAGTCAACGTACTCGACTTTTGCACCGTGCGGCAACTTGGCTCGTGGTGTATAGTCCTTCCTCAACCTGACAGAAGAGTGGAATAGCGGATTGGGGTCTTGGATCTCTCGTGGTCGTCCTCGATTCCAACTGCACGAAAATAAATGTATGTCAGTCAGGCGTTTTGCGAGGTTCGAGAAAGCAAAGACCACTCACTAGAATCCTTTATGCCAATGCCCTTCACTATCCTGGAAGTACTGCCAGAAAGGGACGACCTCCAAGATCCACCAAGCCCATTTCTTCTCCAGCTGATCGAACATCTCCGCATTAGCGTCCTTGAAGGGATCATCTTCAAAGACTTGGACAACCGTCAGACCGTCGTCCATGGACGAGTCGGGGTGCGATTTCTCGTTGGGTGATTCCTCGATTGGGGTTGGTGCTCCGGGACCTTGCATCGAGATCCTCCCATCTTTCCCGACCGTCGTCGCAGCGGTGAAGCCCGAGGTTAATGGTGTAGGGGGTAAATCCCACTTGCCGTGTCCGCTGCTGCTCCCCTCCACGGCCGTACTCTGGCTTGCGTCCCTCCTGTCCGCACCGGTTATGACCGTCGGTGAAGCTGTGAGCAGGTTGAAGCTGGGGAGAGGTCTGTGACGGGGAGTTCTGTCTGATAGGGTGGTGGTCATGGTTTCGAAGGCGGGGATGTCGGCAAAGGCGTATGGTTTGAACAGGATTGGGGCCTGGGTGGCGATGATTTCGTTGACCATCCACATCAGAGATGGGTTTGCGAGAGTGTTCTCTCGGTTATTGGACACGGAGCCACCTCCAACGTCTGCGTGGCATCCTATTACAATGGCATTGCGCCAGTTAGTCCAGTAGTTGGGATGCGTTAAAAGTTCGCGGATGGTACTCACCAGCAAACCAAACCTCCTTCACATCCGTCGCGACATGCCCATGATACTTGTCGTCATCGTGCCCATCATCAATAGCATCCGAATCCACGCTGAAAACCGTCCTCTTCCTCAAGACTCTCCTCTTGCGAATCTTTCCCTCCACAACGTCTCCAACGACGCTTTCGACCGCCTCCCCAAATTTAGCCGCCTCCTGCTTCACGCCATCACTAATCCTCTCGAAAAAGTTCCCAGGTCGCGTCGGGGAGACAGGTGTGCCTTTGTCAGGGTCGTTTTTCGCCGCGGCCGCCGAAGGTGCTGCACGGTGCCATGGGTTTGGTTCGAATTTCGCTCGGTGCTCGTCGAGTGTCAAGGCGTGTCGGAAGGTCTTGACGATGGTATTGGACGCCGTGAATGGTAAATGCCGTGAAAGTACGCCCACTGATGATACGGTATCCCTGTTGGGCGTTCGAGAAGGACAATGGGGGAAGGGAGTGTCGTTAGCGGGTGAACACAACGAAGACGCGTGTTTCTAATTAAAAACCGCAGCGCGCGTGGCAAATCAACGTACCAGACACCCAAGAATCCAATGCACACGTTCCTCGAAAATGCTGCTTTGAAACCTTTAGCAGCCTGCTTGCCACCGGGAGTCGTATCCTTGTACGTGTTGTAGGCGACCGGGATTTGCTCTTCGTTGGATTTAGGTAATAGCCCAACCTAAGGGTCAACCAAGCCACCGCAACACCGGCGCTGATATCAGTCACAAAGCCACAATATTGAAGCCCAACGGGGACGCACTTTGTGGAGCATTCCAGCAAGGCAGCGAGCGGTGTACATCCCTCGACTGAATCCGAATAAACAAATTTTATCGCCGGCTTCGAAGTTTTCCATAAGGAACCTATATCTGATTCGAGAAATAAAGGCAGGGTCAGGTATGTATGTATATGCCGTTCGCCCGATATATTCTCTGCGGGATACTTACGTGGGCGTGGAGGTACCTGGTAGTCCGAAAACGGGAGGGAACACAGCCGTTTCGTTGAGAACGCTAACCGAGATGCTCAAAAGAGCCAGCTAGCTTGCCATGCCAGTCCAGAGCTCAGAGCTTTGCTAGACTTTGTAAGGTGGGACTCCAGCTGCAGACAAAGTTCGGGGCGACGTACATTCCTAGTTTGCCGAACTTCAAAATCCTCGCTTTAGCAAAGCCGTGGTGCAGAGCCTTGAGGACCAAGCCAACAGACCTATTCGAGGCTAGTAGTAGCACATCTGTTTATTCATGTCATTCTATTCCAGTGCTGAAACATCCGGACGACGTTGGTGTTTTCGTCGGTGAATGGGTTGGAGGTGACGTCGAAACATAATATCAGGGTCTTGGGTTGCTGGGCCATTTTGAGTTGAGGTTGAAAGGTGTGCTGAGGTGGTGGAGATACAATGACAATTTATAATAGCAAGAGGTTCCTGGGGCGGAGGGGGGTGAAGGGAAAACGGAAAGGGGGGGAAAGAGCAAAGTTGGACGGAACAATTCGCCGCGGGTGATAAGGCTGCCAGCCGGCCCGAGACGTCGGTGCCTGGCCGTGCACGCCAAACGGTTGCCCCTCTTACATTTACACACTTGAAACACCCAAAACGACGGGGATCATCCAAGGTCAACCGGCTGTGTTTGGAAAGGTCATGAAGCGGGTCGCGCCACCCGTCCCATCTTGGCAGGGACGGCCATGTCGGACAACACAACGTCACTTGGCTTCCATGTTCTTCCATATTCTTCCACATCTGCTGGGATTACCACTTCTATTTGGGTTCATTTCCAAAAGAACAGAGAGGAGATATTATCACAAGACACAAAGCTATAACTACGAGTGCCCATGACCATTCTGATTCTTCACGCTGTCAGCAACGCGAGACGCGATTGGGATCTTTGAGCCAACGCACGCGTGCATGCTTCTCGAACTGCTGGAAATGCGCGGCGTCACGGTCGTTCTTCTCCGCCCTCCGTCGAAGACGATCAATGTCCTTTTCGATCTCGATGATGAAGCCTTGAAGCATGATGGGAGGAGACATTAACAGAATCTACCTAATGGCTGTCAACTTGGGGGACCTCTCGAATCGGATGCAACTGAGAGAGGGACACGATCCCTGGATGGCGAAGGGGATGAATGAGGCATATCGCCTGATGACAAGCAGATGCAGAGAGGGTACAAAGTCAAGTGCTGCGTCATTGGCGGCGATGCTCAGCTCCTGCAAGGCATGAAACGTCGTCGGCCGGTCTAACGTTTTGCTTGGAAGTATCTCTTCTGGTCGAGATTCATTTATCCAGGACTCCCCAAGGCTCCGCCTAGTCAAATGAAGTGACTGGATGTTGGGGCATAGTCTTCCAACACATGATAGCTGCTGTCAACCCTCTTCATCACTGGACTGGGCCGTCGTCCAACTTCGAGGAGCGGGTGCTTCGGCAAGATGGACGTCCGTGTCGCACACTTGGTGCAGCTTCTGGAGTGCCGGGAAATGTAGCTCGACGGCTTGATTTCCCAGAAGCCACGCCTCCCGAGGGTTTGGAAGCGACACCGCAGGAACCACCCGAAACCAATTGCAGTCCTCTCCTGCCCCCGAGTTGTTGGTGGCGTATGTTCTCCAACGATCTCCGACAGCCCACAAGGCCTCTACCGCAGTACGAAGTTCCTGGGCACTCGGGCCACCGTTTATTCGAACGGAATGTATTTCCAAGCGGATGTGTAGAGGGGCCTGCCTGGACCGTTCGAGGTAACGGAGGGCGTCCGTACCCCAAGGAGATACAATAATGTAGCTCCAGAGCTCAGCCGTGTGGAGGACGTTGTGGTTCCAGCTCCTGGAAACCAAGCGAAGAGAAGTGAGGGCCTTGGCTCGTTCGTGAGCTGATCGTACAGATGAGGCGTTGCATGGCGGAATTGGCAGGATTGTTCCGTA
>WSUB01000418.1:0-11901 GCA_019633425.1 Tulasnella sp. 424 | reverse complement strand
TCTCCTCGTTCAACAGCTCCGGAGCAGCCCAACGAAGAGTGAAATGATCTCCTGTCAGTGTTATGCACAGGGTATTGGCCGGACCACAGGACGTTGCTTCGAGCGACAGGCCCGGAAGCTGCGGTTTGTTTCCGGCTTGACTCGCCTCCTTGTCTGGATCATCGGTTGCTTGATAGCGAGCGGATGCAAAGTCGGTAATGATCGCGCGGAACTCGGAGTTGGCCAATATGTTTATCTAAAAATTCGGGGCGATGTTCGGTAGTGGTTCAATATGATGCTCTCGGAACGTACGGATTTGAGGTCGCCGTGGCGGATGGGGGGTTGTTGGTCATGGAGGTATTCGACTCCGTCAGCCACATCGCTAATCTGCAATTGAAAGTGTTAGAGGTGGATTGAAAGGAAGTAGTTCAATCGTACCAGCCATATTCGTTCTGGGATTTCCCACTCGGTTGAGGCGATAAAGTCCTTCAAGGTTCCGTTCTCCTCCCAAGGGAAGACCAGCCACACGACATCCTTCGACAAGTCCTCAACGAATCCCTCTAGCTTGATGATGTTTTCATGAGAAATTCCGACCAGAAACTCCGCTTCCCTAAGTGTCAACTGAACCGAAAGGCCTTAGCGCTGAAACGCCTACGTGATTCGCCGGAGTCTCCTTACCCCTAACACCCGCGCTGGGTCATTCAATATCTTCATTTTCTTGACAGCGACAGCCTACAGGGTTTCACCGTCATTCGAGAGATAAACCGTACCCCCCCTCACCGCTTGTCCATGTACTGCAATATGCAGATGAAAAATACACGAATTAGTACTCTATAGTCTATTATATGTACTAAAGAAGGTTTGGTGTGGATACGATAAATTTGTGGTGAGTAATGGGGGAGGTATGCGGAGGGGAAAAAATAGCGGGTTTACCACAAGTCGAGAAGCATTATTTATCCACCAGTCCCCCTCTTCCGAAGGCAATTCATCCTCGAATTTGCTCAACTCTTTGCGAGTATCTTCAGTATTGATAAAATTGATGGGTTCAGCGCCTTTTTCGGTGAAAGACAGTGTTCAGGAATAGAGGAGAGTGGAGGAATGAAGGGCTTTGCGGGTGCACGACCCCTCCCCTTGACCGGTTTGGGTTTCTGGACCCTCACCGCCTGCTCCCACTCTTCTAATTCTTTTCATTTTCATCGCTCATGGGAAGCCTAAGGTTCATGTCTCGGTGGCAGGGCGGAGGCAGGGTGGAGAGGCATTTCTCGTTGGTCCGTTGCCCTCCTTTTTTTGGTGACACATGTTTCTCTGCTCTTTCGAGTTCAAATCGTATGAAAATTTATTTTATGCTTATCTCTAATATTTCGTACGTCTTTGAAGCTTTACATTAGGTTTGTAGTGAAATCTAGGAGCGACCCGCCCGTTGTGATAGCAGGGGGGCAATCCCCCCTCTATTCTTATTCATAAGTCTCCAAACCCCTTCCCAGACCATGAAATTTGGGCACAGTCCCTAGGATTGTATTTATAAATTGTAATCCAAGTATGAGCTTAATTGAATTTGCGGAAAGGCGGTTCCTGGCGATTTCTCGATGCGTGGGGATTTCTCGAATGCCGGTGAAAGCCTGTATATACGAGGTTGAATTGTCGAGCCGCTGGTCGTCAGTGTCAATCGCCAGAAAGGGCTGGTACCAACCTTCCGCTGAGGAGACGCCCCCCCAGCAGGACCAGGTACGTTGAGACCATTATTTTTAGTCGGACTTGTTTGACCAGTGACATTTTCGGCACCGGAGGGAGGGAGCAAGAAGGCTTGCGAAACGGTCGCACTTGCTCCAGAGAACTTGCGTGCGTCGTTGGGGAACTCGATAGAAGAGATACTGTATCAATTCGTCGATCCGCAAGCTTGCTGAGCTTCTCCCTCTATTAAAAACGCAGTTTTGGTGAGTCACTGATCTTGCTCAGCTTTGAGACTCGGGAAGGACGTACCAGCTTGGCGCTTGGCAGGAATCCACTGGAGGAAGCATCGTGGTTCGAGTGTGACGGTGACTCAGGTACAACGGAAGGGCCGGCATCGTGGTTTTCGTCTATTGGCATATGATGGTTTAAACGGGACGATGCCAGGTGAAGATAAGATTCGCCGTTCGTGGACGGGATTTGGAGAGAGTAAGAGGGAGGGGGGGAAGCTGATGGGGTGTTTACGGGGGAGTGAGTGGTGGATCGTGCACGGGAAAGGGAATGAGTCTTCACCACCGGATCTCTACCTGCCCTTCTTCACAAGGTTAATCATGGGCACGCCGCATTGGTCCCGTAGCGGTGGGTCTCCCCCTCTCGGGGTGAAGTTGAGGTGTTTGTCAACATCTCACACGGTCACGCACCACAAGATAAGGGAAGTTGCAGTGCAGCAACCACAAACCGCTGTGAGGCATTTTCCGAAATCAGATATAGGGCAAGGAAAAGCCGTTCAGGTATTTTCAAACTAAAAAATTGTTCGCTTCGTCAAACTTCCGTAATCACCTCCCCTATGAGCTTCATGACGTACGTGGGCATGATGGAAGGAGACGTTGGCCAAAGTCAAGGTCGATGGAAAGAGAGCAGGACCAGTCCGCGGCGGACAAGAGGAGGAAAGTGCAGTGACGCAGGGCAGGTGCCTCTTCTCGATTTCAAAGCATTCGGTTGCTTCCAACGTTGCGAAGACGGGCCGTGAACTGTCTAATTCAAGCAAGTGATGATTGAGGTCCCGAATGGCGACCCGCCCTCAGAAGTTCGCTTGTATGCATCCCAAGACCAATAATATACACGGGGACGTCTTCTATTAAAGTGTGTAACGAAAGACGATCGAGACGAGGAGTGAGCCGTTCGATCAACAGACCATACAGGGATGAAATACGGGCGTCGCGTGCGTGACTTGGACTTCCGACCCGAATCAAATCTAAATCTCCCCAAATCTCGAATGCCCCTTGATAACTATCAAGTAGCTTCTTCTCCCAGGGATAGTTGTCGGACTTTAGCAGCCTGGTTCGAAGCGTAAGCGGCATTTCGAGTTGCTCCGATTTGTTCGAAGACTTCTGCAGCTTTTGTATAAGGGCCAATTGCGTCCCCGTAGTTCCCCTGATCGCGATGCGCGTCAGCAAGGCCCAACAGAGAGTGAGCTCTGCCGTATCGGTCCCCGATGTCGGTATCGATTTCCAAGGCCTCTGAAAAGAGCGTGATAGCTTGGCCATAATTGTTTTGGGACCGATAGACGCGGGCAAGATTCCGCAAAGTAAAGGCTCTTCCGGACTTGTCGCCGATGTCGGTGCAGATGTCTAGGGCCTCGGAGTAGAATGCGATCGCCTGGCTGTACTCGTTCCGAAGTCGATGCACGTTAGCGAGCCCCTGCAGAGCGTCGGCTCTCCCTCGCCTGTGGCCTAGGTCGGTGCGGATGTCTAGGGCCTCGGAGTACATTGTGATGGCCTGGCTGTACTCCTCTCGACGCTGATGCACCTGACCGAGACCCCAAAGAGCGGAGGCTCTCCCTTGCTTGTCGCCGATGGAGGTGCGGATGTCTAGGGCCTCGGAGTACATTGCGATGGCCTGGGTGTATTCTCCTTGAAGCCGATGCACATCAGCGAGACCCCAAAGAGCGGAGGCTCTCCCTGGCTTGTCGCCGATGGAGGTGCGGATGTCTAGGGCCTCGGAGTAGAATTTGATGGCCTGGCTGTACTCCGATCGAAACCGATGCGCCTCAGCGAGACCCCAAAGAGCGTCGGCTCTTCCTTGCCTGTCGCCAATGTCGGTGCGGATGTCTAGGGACTTGGAGTAGAATGTGATGGCCTGGCTGAACTCCGACCGAAGCCGATGCGCTTCTGCCAGCCTATCCAGTGCCGCCGCCTTTCCTTCGTTGTCGCTGATTAGGCTGTAGCCATCTAGAGCCTTGGTAAAGAAGTCCGACGCGTTCAGATAGTCATCTTGCTGCTGGTACATGTCTCCCAGTTTTATGAGAAGCGCGGGTGAGCGAGCTCTAGAAGCCGCTGCATCTGCCGTCCGTATCGGGCTTGGCTTAATCATAGGCTATATCAAACTTTGGTCAATTGCTGTAATTTACCCGAAGTCAGCATTACTCACCATGCAGTTGATTGACTTTCGGCAAGTCCCAGCAGTTGGTCGTTTTTCCGGATTGATGCTCCAGCACGCAAGCATGAGGGAACAGAGTGCCTGAATCAATAACATGCGAGCGTTGTCGGCGACAGAAGGGAGATCGCCTCTAACAACCCGTACGATAACGGCGTTCTCGTTGATGACATCGTGAAACGGAATCGAGTTGGTCATCACCTATTCCGGGGCGCGCGTTTGAGACTCGATTATGAATAAGATAGAATCTGAGCTTTACCTCGTACATTACAAATCCCAATGCCCAGATATCACACGCAAGGGTAGCTTTCTCCTCGTTCAACAGCTCCGGAGCAGCCCAACGAAGAGTGTAATGATTTCCTGTCAGTGTTATGCACAGGGTATTGGTCGGACCGCTGGTCGTTGCTTCGAGCGACAGGGCCGGAAGTTGCGGTTTGTTTCCGGCTTGACTCGCCTCCTTGTCTGAATCATCGGTTGCTTCATGGCGAGCGGATCCAAAGTCGGTAATGACCGCGCGGAACTCGGAGTTGACCAATATGTTTATCTAAAAATTCGGGGCGATGTTTGCTAGTGGTTCAATATGATGCTCTCGGAACGTACGGATTTGAGGTCGCCGTGGCGGATGGGGGGTTGTTGGTCATGAAGGTATTCGACTCCGTCAGCCACATCGCTAATCTGCAATTGAAAGTGTTAGAGGTGGATTGAAGGGAAGTAGTTTCATCGTACAAGCCAGATTCGCTCCGGGATTTCCCACTCGGCTGAGGCGATAAAGTCCTTCAAGGTTCCGTTCTCCTCCCAAGGGAAGACCAACCACACTACGTCCTTGGACAAGTCCTCGACGAGTCCTTCTAGCTCGATGATGTTTACGTGAGAAAGTCCGACCAGAAACTCGGCTTCCCTAAGTGTCAACTAAACCGAAAGACCTTAGTGCTGAAACGCCTACGCGATTCGCCGGGTCTCCTTACCCCTAATACCCGCGCTGGGTCATTCGATATCTTCATTTTCTTGACAGCGACAGCCTATATACGAGGTTTGAATTTTTGAGCCGCTGGTCGTCAGTATCAATTGTCAGAAAGGCTTATTGATACCGACCTTCCGCTGGGGAGACGGTTCTCCAGCAGGACCAGGTAAGTTGAGATCTTTGTTTCTGGTCCGATTGGGTTGACCACTCGTGTTTTCGGCACCGGAGGGAGTGACCAAGAAGGCTCGCGAAACTGTCGCACTTGCTCCAGAGAACTCGTGCGCTTCGTTGGGGAATTCGATCGAAGAGATATCAATTCGTCGATCCGCCAGCTTGCTGAGCTTCTCCCTCTATGAGAGAAAGCAGTTTTGGTGAGTCATTAATCTTACTCAACTTTGAGACTCGGGAAGGACGTGCCAGCGTAGCGCTCCGCAGGAATCCACCCGAGGAAGCATCGTGGTTCGAATTTGACGGTGACTCGGGCACAGCGAAAGGGCTGGTATCGTTGTTTTCGTCTGTTGGCATAGGATGTTTTAAGCGGGACGATGCTAAGTGAGGATAAAATTCGCCGTTCGTGGACGGGATTTGGAGAGAATAAGAGGGAGGGGGGAAGCTGATGGGGTGTTTACGGGGGAGTGGGTGGTAGATCGTACACGGGGAGGGGAAGGAGAATGAGGCTTCACCAGCGGGACAGCTTGTATCTCTACTTGCCCTTCTTCGCCAGGTTAATCATGGGCACGGCGCATTGGTCCCGTAGCGGTGGGTCTCTCCCTCCTCTAGCGATGAAGTTGAGGTGTCGTCGCGAGTTTGTCAACATCTCACACGGTCACGCACCAACAAGATAAGGGAAGTTGCACCGCACAACCGCAAAGTGTTAAAGGCATTTTTGCCGAAATCAAATATAGCGCAAGGACGAGCCGTTGATCATGAGGTATTTTCAAAGTAGGAAATCGGGTTGTTCGCTTCGTCCAACCTCCGCAATCGCTTCCCCGATGAGCTTCACTTACCTACCTATCTACTTCAAGGGCCTCACCATTAGCAGCTCGCTCTCCCCCGACAACTTCACAGCTATCGGGAAAGAGGGCCAAGGGACGATGATCGTGCTGCAAGGAAGAGGTCAAAGTCGTATTCACCACCGCGCAGAGGATATGAGAGGGATGATGGGAGGAGACGGCGGTCAAGGTCAAGGTCGATGGAAAGAGAGCGGGACCAGTATGCGGCGGATAAGAGAAGGAGGGTGCAGTGACGAAGGACCAGTGCCTCTCGTCGATTTCAAAGCATTCGGCTCCCTCCAACCCTGTGAAGACGGGCCGTGAACTGTCTCATTAAAGCAAGTGATGCTGAGCCCCTGAACGGCGACGCGCGCTCAGAAGTTCGCTTGTATCCATCCTAAGACTAATGCTATGCACGGGAGCGTCTTCTATTAAAGGGTGTAACAAACCACGCTGGAGACGAAGAGTGAGCTGTCCAATCAACGGACCACTCAGCAACGAACGTGACTCGGACTTCCCACTCGAATCAAATATCGATCTCCCCAAATATCAAATGCCCCCTCCCCCCGAATAACTATCAAGTAGCTTCTTCTCCCAGGGATAGTTGACGGACCTTAGCAGCTTGGTTCGAAGCGTAAGCGGCATTTTGAGTTTCTCCGATTTGTTCGAAGATTTCTGCAGCTTCTGTATAAGGGCCAATTGCGTCCCTGTAGTTCCCCTGATCACGATGCACGTCAGCAAGGCCCAACAGAGCCTGAGCTCTACCGTATCGGTCCCCGATATTGCTAGAGATTTCCAAGGCCTCTGAAAAGAGCGTGATGGCTTGGCTATACTCGTTTTGAGGCTGATGGACACGGGCAAGACTCCGCAGCGTAAAGGCTCTTCCGGACCTGTCGCCGATGTCGGTGCAGATGTTTAGGGCCTCGGAGTAGAACTTGATGGCTTGGCTGTACTCGTTTTGAAGTCGATGCACTTCAGCGAGACCCTGCAGAATGTCGGCTCTCCTCATCCTGTGGCCGACATCGGTGGAGATGTCTAGGGCCTCGGAGTAGAATTTGATTGCCTGGCTGTACTCTTTTCGACGCCGATGCACGCCAGCGAGACCCAAAAGAGCGTCGGCTCTCCCTTCCCTGTTGCCGATGTCGGTGTAGATGTCTAAGGCCTCGGAGTAGAATGTGACGGCCTGGCTGTACTCGTCTCGAAGCCGATGCACTTCAGCGAGACCCCAAAGAGCGGAGGCTCTCCCTTGCATGTGGCCGATGTCGGTGCAGATGTCTAGGGCCTCGGAGTAGAATGTGATGGCCTGGATGTACTCGTTTCGAAGTCGATGCACCTCAGCGAGACCCCAAAGAGCGTCGGCTCTCCCTTTCCTGTCGCCGATTTTGGTGAGGATTTTGAGGGCCTCCGAGTAGTATGTGACGGCCATGTCATTCTGATCTTGAAACCGATGCAATTGTGCCAGCTGAACCAGTGCCGTCGCCTTCCCGTTGTTGTTGCCGATTTCTCTGTAGCCATCCAGAGCCTTTGTAAAGAGGTCCGAGGCGTTCAGATAGTCACCCTGCCGCCGGTACATGTCTCCCAGTTGCATGAGAAGCGCGGGTGAGCGAGCTCTAGAAGCCGCTACATCTGCAGTCCGGATCGGGCTTGGCTTAATCATAGGCTATATCAAACTTTGGTCAATTGCTGTAATTAACCCGAAGTCAGCAATACTCACCATCCAGTTGATCGACTTTCGGCAAGTCCCAGCAGTTGGTCGTTTTTCCGGGTCGATGCTCCAGCACGCAAGCATGAGGGAACAGAGTGCCTGAATCAATAACATGCGAGCGTTGTCGGCGACAGAAGGGAGATCGCCTCTAACGACCCGTACGATAACGGCGTTGTCGTTGATGACATCTTGAAACGGAATTGAGTTGGTCATCACCTATTCCGGGGCGCGTGTTTGAGACTCGATCATGAATAAGATAGAACCTGAGCTTTACCTCGTACATTACAAATCCCAATGCCCAGATATCGCACGCAAGGGTAGCTCTCTCCTCGTTCAACAGCTCCGGAGCAGCCCAACGAAGAGTGTAATGATCTCCTGTCAGTGTTATGCACAGGGTATTGGTCGGACCGCTGGTCGTTGCTTCGACCGACAGGGCTGGTTGCGGTTTGTTTCCAGGTTGACTCGTCTCCTTGTCTGGTTCCTCGGTTATTTGATGCCGAGCGGATCCAAAGTCGGTAATGACCGCACGGAACTCGGAGTTGACCAATATGTTTATCTGAAAAGTCAGAAAGCGATGTTTGCGAATGGTTCAATATGATGCTCTCAGAACGTACGGATTTGAGGTCGCCATGGCGGATGGGGGGTTGTTGGTCATGGAGGTATTTGACTCCTCTAGCCACGTCGTCAATCTGCATTTTAAACTGTTAGAGGTGGATTGGAGGGAAGTTATTCGATCGTACCAGCCATATTCGCTCCGGGATCTCCCACTCGGCTGAGGCGATAAAGTCCTTCAAGGTTCCGTTCTCTTCCCAAGGGAAGACCAGCCACACTACATCCTTCGACAGGTCCTCGACGAATCCCTCTAGCTTGATGATGTTTTCGTGAGAAAGTCCGACCAGAAACTCCGCTTCCCTAAGTGTCAACTGAACCGAAAGATCTTAGTGCTGGAAAGCCTACGCGATTCGCCGGAGTCTCCTTACCCCTAATACCCGCGCTGGGTCACCGGATATCTTCATTTTCTTGACAGCAACAGCCTATATACGAGGTTGGAATTGTTGAGCCCCTGGTCGTCAGTGTCAATCGCCAGAAAGGGCTGGTACCAACCTTCCGCTGGGGAGACGCTTCTCCAGCAGGACCAGGTACGTTGAGACCATCATCTTTAGTAGGACTGGTTTGACCAGTGACATTTTCGGCACCGGAGGGAGGGAGCAAGAAGGCTTGCGAAACTGTCGCACTTGCTCCAGAGAACTTGCGTGCGTCGTTGGGGAATTCGATAGAAGAGATATCAATTCGTCGATCCGCGAGTTTGCTGAGCTTCTCCCTCTATGAAAAAAAAAGTTTGGTGAGTCATTGATCTTGCTCAGCCCTGAGACTCGGGGAAGGACGTACCAGCTTAGCGCTTGGCAGGAATCTACCCGAGGAAGCATCGTGGTTCGAATTTGACGGTGACTCAAGCACAGCGGAAGGACCGGCATCGTGGTTTTCGTCTGTTGACATAGGATGTTTTAAACGGGACGATGCTAGGTGAAGATAAGATTCGCCGTTCGTGGAAGGGATTTGGAGAGAGTAAGAAGGAAGGGGGAAGCTGATGGGGTGTGTACGGGGGAGAGGGTGTTAGATCGTACACGGGGAAGGGAAGGGGAATCAGTCTTCACCGCCGGGACAGCTTGTATCTCTGCCTGCCCTTCTTCGCAAGGTTAATCATGGGCACGCCGCATTGGACCCGCAGCGGTGGGTCTCTCCCTCCTCTCGCGATGAAGCTGAGGTGTTGTCGCGAGTTTGTCAACATCTCACACGGTCACGCACCATGACAAGATAAGGGAGGTCGCAGTGCACAACCACAAAGGGCTGTGAGGCATTTTTACCGAAATCGGATATAGGGCGAGGAAGAGCCGTTGAAGTGTTTGGAAAGTAGGAAGTCGGATTGTTCGCTTCGTCAAACTTTCGCAATCGCCTCCCGGATGAGCTTCACGATGTAGTTACTGACCTACCTATCTCCTTCAAGGGCTTCACCATTACAAGCTCATTCTCCACCGCCAACTTTACAACGATCGGGATAGAGAGCCAAGGGACGATGGTCATGCTGCAAGGAGGAGGTCGAGGTCGTACGCGCATTCACCACCGCCCAGAGGATAAGATAGGGATGATGGGAGGAGACGGCGGTCAAGGTCAAGGTCGATGGACAGGGAGCGGGACCAGTATGCGGTGGATAAGAGAAGGAGAGTGCAGTGACGAAGGACTGGTGTCGATTTCAAAGCATGCGGTTGCCTCCAACGTGGTCTGCGACTGTATTTTTCGTGTTGTCCCCCAACATTAGGGGCTTTCCTTCATTACTTCCTCCCTCCGCCGGTGACCACACAATGCAGTGGGGATTTTGGACGGGGAGGCGGTTCTCAGTGGGCCAAAAGCGAGGAAATCGTCATGATCGCATTTCTGGTGTGTTCTCGAAGGGAGGCGTAGTAATGAACCCAATGGTCCCGAGCCTGTCACGAGGCAGGAAAGCACGTCGATATCACGATATGATAACTGCCACAGATGATACTTGGAATATTGGGACGCTACCCCAAGATGATGATTGATAACGCGCGAGCAGACTGCCGAAAGACATCAACGTGCGCCGGGGGACAGTCCCCCAGATTCCCCACTTACAACAAGTAGCTACCAGAATCAGGGAGGAGAACAAATCGGTGGAAATAGTCCAGAAGGGGATTTTAGGCTTTTAGCCAAAATACATGTCCAGGGTCATGTCGCCCAGCTGCAGGATACCTCGTGACGGACAGAGGTGCGAAATTACAAACTGAATCACATTTGATGGCTGGTCGAGGTTCCTCGACGATACAAGCTTCTTATGCGACAAAACCAGCCACGAATACATCGTTTCTTCCTCACCCACTCTCGGACGTCCAACAAACGTCGCGTCGACGGTGGAACTTACAAGCGCCGGAAAAGGAATCACGTACGCCGAACCGCTCCTAATTCTTTTGAGGATTCGAAAGACTACGTTTTCGACGGTCTACTTACCACGAATGCCAGCAGAGTCTCAGGAGGTGAAGACCAAGAGTGTTGAGACGGTTCGGGAGAAGGGACTTTCGGGGAAGAGGAAGATCAGCGCCATGAAGAACCCAGTTGTGGTCAAACGAGGCTCTGGGAAGATGTTAGTTAGGATCGAATGTATCGAGATAGGGGAAGTAAAGAGGTTCTGTGACTCCTGTGAGTTCATCGTGGGTGCAAGATGTTTGTAGTGTAAGGTACTCCCGTCCGCTTCACAGAGCGCAACTCTCGAAGACTTCCTTGAGTGGACATCGAGTCCCTGCACCGCGTTTGACCGGACCGATTTCTCGACTTGGACGAACCGGAAGATGATTTGATTCCTGACGAGCTTGTGAGCAGTCCTATCAAGGTTGCTTGGAAAATGAAAGCGAAGCATTCCAATGCTTCTCACGCAGCCATCGACCCCCATCACATCCTTCCATCAAACCGCCGACGCCTTGAACCTCAAATTCCTAGGGGAACTACCAGACACCCCTTCCGTCAGCGTTGACAGAGACTCTAGTTCTCCAACGACGCGTAGGAACTGTCCCGATGGAAATATGCAGGGTGTTGGTGAAGTAAAGTCGGTGATAGATGGTGTGGCGAAGCAGGTCCTGGAAGCAGTCGTCGCTAAAAGCATACAGAGGGCTGGAGCTGAGCGATAACCACCTCGCTAGATGGGGCCGTACCCTTCGAACCCCACTGCGGTAGGCCGGACGGTCGTGGAAGACTTCAGTTTCCCGACTCAGTTCCTTCTCGCCGCTCGCCGGTGTTTCCCCCGTATATGGTCCTAATTAAGCAAAGAATCGAGGGAATATGAGCGTTTTCGTGATATGTGATAGTAATGGAGTTAGAAATAGCTCACCTTAATGGGTATTTCTGGCAAGAAACTCGCTGTAGTGAGTCTTGAGCAATCCCTTCCGATCGAAAGAAATGCTGACTAATCGATTCGTCAGGGTGCCGGCAGCAGGGTCCAACGCCCAGTCCTTCACCCCCATCAAAAGGGTTGGCGTCGCCGCCACTGACCCCACCAGTTGTCGACGAGTTGACTGTCGCCGTCGTCGTCGTCCATGGGATCAGCCACAAAGGGTGAAATGGCTCGGTGACTGACGCCAGATAAAATATTTGTT
>WSUB01000417.1:0-11954 GCA_019633425.1 Tulasnella sp. 424 | reverse complement strand
GCGGTTCCAGTCCTAGATATAACAGCGAATTTGAGTGAGATCGAGAGGTTGGTAACATAAAAGATGTGAATGACTCATGGAATTGACCCAGTGGCAACGGTGTAAAGCGACCCGCCAATGCTGGTCACGTCGCCTGCGGCACCCGTTGCAAGAGTGAAAGCATCGCCATCTCCATCAGTAATGACGGTGTATGCATGTCCTCCTATGGCTGTGAATAGTAGTTCGCGGTCAGCTTAATTTGGGGGAGCTTGAGAGAGGTGGGAATAGGACTCACAAGTAACGTGGGTAGCGAAATTCGTAGCAGCACTCGCAACGTCCGCGGTGACCACGGTGTAAACGCTTCCAGCAAATGAAGTGACGACTCCCGCTCCGTCTGGAGCGAGGGTGGTGGCCTGTCCACCTTCTGAAGTAATAACGGTATACGCGTGACCGCCGAAAGCTACACCAGAGTCGCAAAAAGTTGGAAATCAATACCCTCTCCATACGCACACACAGAGAGAGATAATAGAAAACACGACATACAAGTGACGGTGGTGAATATACCTCCGACTGCGGAGGTAAAGTCGTTAAAGCCTGTTGCGACCGCACCGGTGGCCGAATCGACGATTGAGCCCACTAGAGGATGACAAACGAATGTTAGTCCACACGCGTGCACGAACCACGCTCCTTGTATTCGGCATACAGTCAACTGGGGCTGGGGCAGGTGTGGGGCAGGTGAAGCGTTGACTTGAGAGAGGACCCCAGCAAAAGATGCGACGAGGGTAGAAACGAAGATTGTGGAAAACCCCTTTATCGTTAAGTGTTGCTACTTGTGCATTAGATCTGGTTGAGGTTGAAAGTCAACAGGACCTAGAGGATTAGATGAGAGGGATAGGTTTCAGTGTCATCCCCGCGTCACACCTTCCATTACGTAAATGCGTACAAGTCGACTATCCCCCGCTCAGGCTCTATGGGTCCTGGCGCCATGTCAAGAGCAACCCGAAGAGAAAGACAAAGTCCTGCCGAAATCGTGCGCGCGGCGCGGGTCCGCACAGGCGGAGTCGCAAACATAGCGATACCCAATTCAAGCCACAGTGCCTGCCACACCAGATCGCGGGCGACGTGTGGTGTGCAACGAGCATTCCAAGAGAATACTTAAGGCCTCGAAGGGCCCCATGACTGTTGCCACACTTCCTTTGCCCCGAGGCAAAGGGCACAGAGGAGGGCGGTGCGAGCGCGGTTCGCGCGCGCTTCAGGCTTCCCGTGTTATAAAGACCCTCTGATTCATCACTGGCACTCCGCCCCTCATTCCACCTCCTTCCCCTCGGCGAAGCTCCTACCTGCCCGTCGACTTATCTAGTCTCCAATCCATCTTACGCTAGACTCATCCAATGCAAGTGGACCAAAAGGAAGACGCCGACCGTCGTGGTTCGCCGGGGTTCGACCCAGGCGATTCTGGCAGTATGCCCCAGCTAGGCAGCAAATTAGTACGTCCTACTGGAATTACGAAGAGTAATCATAAACGCTTACCGTAGTTTGTTTCCACGTAGAGGGATAAACTGCAGAAACTTGCGGAATGGCGAATCAATTCGTCCTCGATCGAATTCCCGGGAGACGGCCCGGAGTTTCGTGGAGGATTTGCGACGGTGTCGCGAGCGTTTCTGGACTCTATTCCCTTTCCGAAGAATAGCGCGGACGATCCAGCTCGTACCGGAGGCGAGAACAAGTCTGATGGTAGAACGCCCAAGCGAAAGGTCAGTTCCAATCAGATTCACTTTGTTTCCTCTAACAAGTCCTTGACCAAGATGGCTTCTATATCCTAGGCCATAGCGGTAAAGAAACTGAAGGTCGAGAGTGGAAAGGACAAAGAGCGGGTATTGGGGGTGAGAATAGGTTATCCCATCACGTCGAGCTTTCGCGCACTAACTCCTCTCAGTTGGCACTCAGGGAAGCGGGATTCTTAACCGAGCTTTCTCATCAAAATGTCATCAAGCTTGAAGGATTTGTTGAAGATCTGTCCGAGGATAGGGTCTGGTTGGTGTTTCCCTGGGCGGACAACGGAAATTTAAAGGACTTTGTGGCCTCAGCCGACTGGGAAATCCCGGAACGAATATCGCTGGTAAGATCAGGACGCCATCCTTCATTGCGCCCTCTGAGAACCATATTACAGATAGACGACGTAGCGAGAGGAGTGGAGTACCTTCATACTCAGAACCCGCCGATCTACCATGGCGACCTCAAATCGGTGGGTCCGGATGTTACTGTGATATGGACACCTGGCAAGCTGAACTCAGTGCTGCGTAGGCCAACGTGGTTGTGAACTCGGAACACCGCGCCGCCATCACGGACTTCGGTTCTGCGCGTCGTCTCACGAAAAAGGATCCTGTGCGACCCGAGAAAAGCGAAAAGGGAGCGCAGCCCGTGTTGCTGCTCGAGACGGAATTTTCTGAAGCCACCAATACCATGACACTGAAGGGCAATCAGTTTACGCTTCGCTGGGCTGCTCCGGAGCTGCTCATGGAAGATGAACCTGGCATGGAACCGGGTCTATGGAGCGATATCTGGGCATTGGGCTGGATATTCTACGAGGTATACCAACACCCAGATATTGTTCTCAACAAAAGCTTACAATTAACCCTGAGATAGGTTATGACGAATTCAATTCCATTTGAAAATGTCAAAAAGGACTCTGTCGTTGTCATACACGTCATTCAGGGAAATCTTCCATCCGCCGCTGATCACGCCAGCATGGTGCTGATCCGGGCACTTTACTCGCTAATGATTATGTGTTGGAGTATCAATCCTAGCAAGCGGCCAACAGCTGAGGATTGTAGGAAGTCAATGAGTTGTATGGCGAGTGGTGCTGATTTGGTGGTTATTTGAACAAAATTTTGACTTGTTGCTATCTAGCCGATGGTTGTTCCAGATCCGCAGCGAACCTCAAATACGTCGTCCCAAGCTCGCTCTCCCGAGCTTCTTATAAAGTTGGGAGCCATGCATCGACTTCAGAGTGATTATATCAACGCATCAAAATTTTACGCCGAAGCGTTGGGAATCGGCACGGATACTAATGACAATAGAGGAAAAGCCAATGCTTTATTAGGTCTAGCTAGCATCCATATGCTTCAGGACGGGTACCACGAGGCTGTTACATTCTACTCCGAGGCCGCCCAAATCTGCACCGCCATCTGCGACAGCCAAGGAAGAGCCGAGGCTCTGTGGGGTCTTGCCCAGGTGCACCGGCTTCAAAGCGAGTACAGCGAAGCCGTTCCGCTCTACTCCGAGGTCATCCAAATCTACACCGACGTCGGCAACAAGGAAGGCAGGGCCGCCGCTCTATGGGGTCTTGCCGAGACGTATCGGCTTCAAGACGAGGTCAACGAAGCGGTTCCGCTTTTCTCCGAAGTCGTCCAAATCTGCACTAAAACCGGCGATAGGCGAAGGAAAGCCGGCGCTTTGCGTAGTCTTGCTCATGTACATCGACGCCAATGCGAGTACAGCAAAGCCGTTCCACTCTACTCGGAGGTCGCCCAAATCTGCACTGACATCGGCGACAGACAAGGCAGAGCCAGCACTCTGCGCGGTCTCGCTGAGGTGCATCGGCTTCAAAAGCAGTACAGCCAAGCCGTTCAGCTTTTATCCGAAGCCCTGCAAATTCATACCGACATCGGAGACAGAAACGGAAGAGCCTGGGCTCTGATGGGCCTTGCAGACGTCCATCGCGACCAGGGCCAGCACGAAGACGCAATACCCTTTTATGAACGAGCTGTTGGAATTTTTGAAGAAATCGGAGATAGGCGGTCTGCAGAAATAGGATTAAACCGCGCAGCTCGCTCCCGTCGAGACTCGAAGCGGTAGAGGCGGAATGATGATATTAGCTTATGGAGTTGTTGTTATGAGCTTTGAACCAGTTATCGGATTTCCAGTTTGTTCTTCACGCGCGTCGAAACACATCACTTAGGCCAACCTTGAACGCGAATGCGGCGCATGTGCGAAAGATTGCCTACATCACGAAGTGGGCATTTTTAAAATACAACGAAACTCATAGCGATACAGTGGTTGTGTGAATAGCTTCAAGCACCCTCTCTATTTACTCCAAGTTGGCAGCCGCGTCATCTGAAATTGACAGACCCCTGGTTAGCCGGTAACCAAAGCAATAGACGCTTCTATCCGCTCACTCCTACCTTGCAATGGAGCAATATGTGAGCTCTCGATGATTCCGGGCCGTGCCTCGACGACACCGGCACCAGCTTTCAAGGAAGCTTTGGCATCACGACCGGTGAGGTGTTGGGATGTGTGTATTCTCGGCGATGATGTCATCACAAATACGCAGCTTTGCCAAAATTCCACAAAGTCCGCTCGGACTCCCACACTGATCTGAAGGAGACTCATATACACAGAAAAAGATATGACGAATGAGGGAAATATTGCAGTAAGATATATGCGGTATAGTAATATAGAGTGGGAATGGAAAGAACGAATGTCCTTCTGAGTAAGTCCTTATTCTCCAGTACCTACCTTGCAAGGTTCATAGACATACGAGAATGTCATCTTCCAGTGGTTTATAAAGCGACGTAAGCACCAACCAGGACACCTCCGGCCATCGTAAGGAGACTCGCGAGGACCGGGTGCCGGGAGGATGGAAGCGGGAGAGTTGATATACCCAGCGTTCGCAGTTCCAGCCCTAAAGATGATATCGAATGAGGGGAAATTGAGTGAGATCGAGAGGTTGATAAGATGCAAGATGTGAACGACTCACGGAATTGACCCAGTGGCAACGGGTGTAAAACGACCCGCCAATGCTCGTCACATCGCCTGCGGCACCCGTTGCAAGGGTAAAAGCATCGCCAGCTCCATCAGTGATGACGGTGTATGCATGTCCTCCTATTGCTGTGAATAGTAGTTTGTGGTCAGCTTAATTTGAGGGAGTCCGGGGGAGGTGGGAAGAGGACTCACAAGTAACGTAGGTAGCAAAGTTCGTAGCAGCACTCGCAACGTCCGCGGTAGCCACGGTGTAAACGCTTCCAGCAAATGGAGTGACGACCCCGGCTCCATCTGAAGCGAGTGTGATGGCCTGTCCGCCTTCTGAAGTAACAACTGTATACGCGTGACCGGCGAAAGCTACGCGAAAGTCGCAAAAAGTTGATAATCAAGTCCCCGTCCATGAGCAAGCACACATAGATATGACGAAGAGCACGACATACAAGTGACGGTGGTGAATATATTTCCGAGACCATCGCCGACTGCGGGGGTCAGGGCTTTAAAGCCTGTGGCGACGGCACCGGTGGCCGAATCGACTATTGAGCTCACTAGAGGATGACAAATGAACGTTAGTCCACACGCGTGCACGAGCCACATTCCTTGTATTCGACATACAGTCAACTGGAGCTGGTGCAGGTGTAGGGGCAGGTGAAGCGTTGACTTGAGGGAGGACCCCAGCAAAAGATGTTTCGAGGGTAAAAACGAAGATTGTGGAAAAACGTATTATCGTTAAGTGTTGCTACTCGTGCAGTAGATCTGGTTGAGGTTGAAAGTCCACAGGACCTGGAGGATTGGATGAGAGGGATAGGTTTCGGTGTCATCCGCGCGTCACACCTTCCATTACGTAAATGCGTACAAGTAGACTATCCCCCGCTCAGGCTTTACAGGTCCTTGGGCAATGTCAGGAGCAGCCCGAGGAGAAGGACAAAGTCCTGCCGAAATCGTGCGCGCAGCGGGACTGCACAGACGGAGTTGCAAATAGCGATCCCCAACTCAAGACATAGTGCCAATCCGCAATACCAGATCGCGGGCGACGTGGTGGTGTGCAACGAGCATGCCAAGAGAACACTTAAGGCCTCGAAAGGTCCCATGACTGCGGCCACACTTCCTTGCCCCGAGGCAAAGGGCACAGAGGAGGGCGGTGCGGGCGCGGTTCGCGAGCGCTTCCAGGCTTCCCGTCTTATAAAGACCCTCTGATTCACCACTCCATCCCTCATTCCACCTCCTTTCGCTTCTTCCCCTCGGCGAAGCTCCTACCTGCTCGTTGACTCATCTAATCTCTAATTCATCTTACGCTAGACTCATCCGATGCAAGTGGACCAAAAGGACGACGCCGACCGTCGTGGTTCGCCGGGGTTCGACCCAGGCGATTCTGGCAGTATGCCCCAGCTAGGCAGCAAATTAGTTTGTCCCATCGGAATTACGAAGAGTAATCATAGGCGCTTACCGTGGTCCGTTTCCGTGTAGAGGGATAAGCTCCAGAAACTTGCGGAATGGCGAATCGATTCGTCCGCGATCGAATTCCCAGGAGACGGCCCGGAGTTTCGTGGAGGATTTGCGACGGTTTCACGAGCGTTTTTGGTTTCTACTTCCGCCTCGAAAAGTAGCGCGGACGATTCAGCTCAAACCGGAGGCGAGAACGAGTCTGATGGTGGAGCGCCCAAGCGAAAGGTCTGTTCCGATGAGACTCACTTTGTTTCCTACAACAAGTCTTTGACCGAGCTGGTTTCCATATGCTAGGCCATAGCGGTAAAGAAACTGAAGATCGAGAATGGAAAGGACAAAGAGCGGGTATTGGGGGTGAGAATAAGTTATCCCATCGCGTCGAGCTTTCGCACAGCGCTAACTCCTTTCAGTTGGCACTCAGGGAAGCCGGATTCTTAACCGAGCTTTCTCATGAAAACGTCATCAAGCTTGAAGGATTCGTGGAAGATCTGTCCGAGGATAGGGTCTGGCTGGTGTTTCCCTGGGCGGACAACGGAAATTTAAAGGACTTTGTGACTTCAGCTGACTGGGAAATACCCGAACGAATATGGCTGGTAAGATCAGGACACTATCCTAGTATCCTTTACTGCGCCCTCTCAGAAACCGTATTACAGATAGCCGACGTGGTGGACGGAGTGGAGTACCTTCATACTCAGAACCCGCCGATCTACCATGGCGACCTCAAATCGGTGGGTCCGGATGTTACTGTGATATGGACACCTGGCGAGCTGAACTCCGTGCTGCGTAGGCCAACGTGGTTGTAAACTCGGAACACCGCGCCGCCATCACGGATTTCGGTTCTGCGCGTCGTCTCACGAAAGATGATCCTCCTGTGCGACCCGAAAAAAGCAAAAAGGGAGAGTAGCCAGCGCTATTGCTCGAGACGGAATTTTGTGAAGCCACTAATACCATGACACTGAAGGGCAATCAATTTACGCTTCGCTGGGCTGCTCCGGAGCTGCTCATGGAAGATGAACCTGGCATGGAACCGGGTCTATGGAGCGATATCTGGGCATTGGGCTGGATATTCTACGAGGTATACCATCATCCGGATATTTTTCTCAACAAAAGCTTACAATGAACCCTGAAATAGGTTATGACGAATTCAATTCCATTTCAAAACGTCAAAAAGGACTCTGTCGTCGTCATACACGTCATTCAGGGAAATCTTCCATCCGCCGCTGATCACGCCAGCATGGTGCTGATCCGGGAGCTTTACTCGCTAATGAGCATGTGTTGGATTATCGATCCCAGCAAGCGGCCGACGGCCGAGGACTGTAGAAAGTCAATGAGTCACATGGCGAGTGGTGCTGATTTTGGGGTTATTTGAACAAAGTTTGACCTATTGCCATATAGCCAATGATCGTTCCAGATCCGCAGCGACCCTCAAATATGTCGTCCCAAGCTCGCTCTCCTAAACTTCTTATAAACCTGGGAAACATGCATCGAACTCAGAATGATTATACCAACGCGGCAACATTTTACACCGAAGCCTTGGGGATCTGCACGGATACCAGTGACAATGCGGGAAAAGCCGAAGCTCTGTTAGGTCTAGCTGGCACCGAGATGCTACAGAGCAAGTACCACGAGGCTGTTACATTCTACTCCGAGGCCTCCCAGGTCTGCACCGACATCTGCGACAGCGGAGGAAGAGCCCAGGCTCTGTGGGGTCTTGCCGAGGTGCATCGGCTTCAGAGCGAGTACAGCGAAGCTGCCCCACTCTACTCCGAAGTCGTCCAAATCTACACCGACATCGGTAGCGGAGAAGGCAGAGCCGCCGGTCTGTGGGGTCTTGCCGAGGTGCATCGCGTTCAAGGCGAGTTCAGCGAAGCCATTCCGCTCTTCTCCGAAGTCGTCCAAATCTTCACCGAAAGCGGCGCCAGTCATGCCAGAGCCGACGCTTTGTGTGGCCTTGCTGATGTACATCGAGACCAAAACGAGTACAGCGAGGCCGTTCCGCTCTACTCCGAGGTCGCCCAAATCTTCACCGACATCGGCGACAGACAAGGAAAAGCCAAAGCTCTGCGCAGTCTCGCTGTGGTGCATCGGCTTCAAAATCAGTACAGCCAGGCCCTTCAGCTTTTATCCGAAGCCCTGCAAATTCATACCGACATTGGCGACAGATACGGAAGAGCCTGGGATCTGATGATCCTTGCGGACGTCCATAGCGACCAGGATCAGCATGAAGACGCAATACCCCTTTATGAACAAGCTGCTGGAATTTTTGAAGAAATCGGAAATACGCCGGATGCAAAGGATGGATTAAACCGCGCCGCTCGCTCGCGTCAAAAGCTCAGACCGGTAGAGGCGGAATGATGATATTAGCTTAGGGAGTTGTCGTTATGAGCTTTGAACCGGTTATCGCATTTCTAGTTTGTTCTTCCACTCGCGTCGAAACACATCACTTACGCCGACTGGCGGCGAATGCGGCGCATGTGCGAAAGATTGCCTACATCGCGAAGTGGGCATTTTTAAAATACAACGCAACTCATAGCGATACAATGGTTGTATCAATAGCTTCAAAGCACCCTCTATTTACTCCAAGTTGGCAGCCGCGTCATCTGGAATTGACAGATCCCTTGTTAACCGACAAGTAAACCAATTGACGCCTCTATCCTCTCACTCTCACCTTGCAATGGAGCAATATGCGAGCTCTCGATGATGCCAGGTCGTGCCTCGACGACACCGGCACCAGCTTTCAAGGAAGCTTTGGCATCACGGCCACCACGGAATCCGGGACCTGCGCCCGCACCTGCGTCTTCTGAAGTAGGATCTAGGACCTAGATGTATTGAGTGGGCACGAACACGACCCCGGCGAAGCGAATGAGATGAGTGTGAATACACGACTCGGATGAGCCGACGGCAATCATGTTGGGTAAAAGAGTGGTCTACGTACGAAGTTCTGAGCCAATGGGTTACTGGTATCGCTACCAGAAGTGGCGTTGGCAACACCTGGGTAAATGTCGGTGCCTTTGGGTCCGCCGAGGGTGATATCCTTGTCGTTGAGAGACTGAGACGCAGATCGAGATGAACGCCATTGTCGGATACCGCCCCCCTTCCCGACAAAACTTAGTGGATGGGAGGGCTCACCATAACTAAGTTGTGAGTCAAGTGAATTGAACGATGTTTACGAGCAGTTGGAGGGAGAGATCCCTATTGCACTCGGGAGCCCTTTTATACCTCTAGCTAGAATCCTCGTATGACGGCGGAATGACGTCGAATTAACACCAACCGCTCCTTATCAAGAGAGATCGACTGAAGGATGAGGTTCCATGGCCCGGGTTCCTCATTGGAGTGCCGTTCTAAGGTCGTAAATTGGAGCAAAGAAAGAGTTTCCTGCGATTCTCATTTGCTGGAAACGCTGCCAAACTTACTAACGGTGGAGTCGGGCTCGGCCTATTGGTTTGTTGTACGTGGGGATGCTTCTCTTGTATATGCTGATCGAACTGTCCAAGGCTACTGCTCCATTATGGGACGTGGAGTGGAAAGCTTGCTTCGAATCCGGACACCGAGTTCGGGAAGACTGTGAGGTGCTTGGATGTGTGTGTTCTCGGCGCGATGATGTCATCACAAATACGCAGCTTTGCCAAAATTCCACAAAGTCCGCTCGGACTCCCACACTGATCTGAAGGAGACTCATGTACACGGAAAAAAGATATAATGAATGAGGGAAATGTTGCAGTGGAATATACGGGTATAATAATATAGAGTGGGAATGGAAAGAACGAACGTCCTTCTGAGCAAGTCCTTATTCCCCGGTTCCTACCTACCTTGCGAGGTTCATAGCCAGACGAGAGTGCCATCTTCCAGGGGTTTATAAAGCGACGTAAGCACCAACCAGGACACCTCCGGCCATCGTAAGGAGACTCGCGAGGACCGGGGTGCCGGGGAAGATGGAAGCAGGAGAGTTGATATACCCAGCGTTCGCAGTTCCAGTCCTACAGATGATATCGAATGAGGGAAAGTTGAGTGAGATCGAGATTAATAATATGCAAGATGTGAATGACTCACGGAATTGACCCAGTGGCAACGGTGTAAAGCGACCCGCCAATGCTCGTCACGTCGCCCGCAGCACCCGTCGCAAGGGTGAAAGCATCGCCAGCTCCATCAGTGATGACGGTGTATGCATGTCCTCCTATTGCTGTGAATAGTAGTTCATGGTCAGCTTAATTTCGGGGAGCTTGAGAGAGGTGGGAATAAGACTCACAAGTAACGTGGGTAGCGAAATTCGTAGCAGCACTTGCAACGTCCGCGGTGGCCACGGTGTAAACGCTTCCAGCGAATGAAGTGACGACTCCGGCTCCATCTGAGGCGAGGGTGATGGCCTGTCCACCTTCTGAAGTAATAACGGTATACGCGTGACCGCCGAAAGCTACACCAAAGTCGCAAAAAAGTTGGAAATCAATGCCCTCTCCATAAGCACACACACAGAGAAATAATACAAAACACGACATACAAGTGAGGGTGGTGAATATACCTCCGACTGCGGAGGTAAAGTCGTTTGCGACCGCACCGGTGGCCGAATCGACAATTGAGCCCACTAGAGGATGACAAGCAATCGTCAGTGCTGCTACTTGCACAGTAGGTGTGGTTGAGGTTGAAAGTCTAAATGACCTGGAGGATTAGATGAGAGGGATAGATTTCGGTGTCATGATCATCCACGCGTCACACCTTCCATTACGTAAATGCGTACAAGTCGACTATCCCCCGCTCAGGCTCTACGGGTCCTGGGGCATTGTCAACAGCAGCCCGAAGAGAAGGACAAAGTCCTGCCGAATTCGTGCGCGCGGCGCGGGACCGTACAGACGGAGTTTCAAATAAAGCGATACCAAGTTCAAGCCACAGTGCCAATTTGCCACACCAGATCGCGGGCAACGTGTGGTGTGCAACGAGCATTCCAAGAGAATACTAAGGCCTCGGAGGGCCCCATGACTGTTGCCACACTTCCTTTGCTCTGAGGCAAAGGGCACAGAGGAGGGCGGTGCGAGCGCGGTTCGCGCGCGCTTCAGGCTTCCCGTGTTATAAACACCCTTTGATTCACTACTCCGTCCCTCATTCCACCTCCTTTCGCTTTTTCCCCTCGGCGAAGCTCCTACCTGCCCGTCGACTCATCTAATCTTCAATCTCTCTTACGCTAGACTCATCCGATGCAAGTGGACCAGAAGGACGACGCCGACCGTCGTGGTTCGCCGGGGTTCGACCCAGGCGATTCTGGCAGTATGCCCCAGCTAGGCAGCAAATTAGTTTGTCCCATCGGAATTACGAAGAGTAATCATAAGCGCTTACCGTGTTCCGTTTCCGCGTAGAGGGATAAGCTCCAGAAACTTGCGGAATGGCGAATCGATTCGTCCTCGATCGAATTCCCGGGAGACGGCCCGGAGTTTCGTGGAGGATTTGCGACGGTTTCACGAGCGTTTTTGGTTTCTACTTCCGCCTCGAAAAGTAGCGCGGACGATTCAGCTCAAACCGGAGGCGAGAACGAGTCTGATGGTGGAGCACCCAAGCGAAAGGTCTGTTCCGATGAGACTCACTTTGTTTCCTACAACAAGTCTTTGACCGAGCTGGTTTCCATATGTTAGGCCATAGCGGTAAAGAAACTGAAGATCGAGAATGGAAAAGACAAAGAGCGGGTATTGGGGGTGAGAATAACTTGTTATCCCATCGCGTCGAGCTTTCGCACAGCGCTAACTCCTTTCAGTTGGCACTCAGGGAAGCTGGATTCTTAACCG
>WSUB01000416.1:0-11956 GCA_019633425.1 Tulasnella sp. 424 | reverse complement strand
CTTCAGGCTTCTCCTCCACAGAAGGTTCGAATTGGGGATATTCTATTTTTCAAACACCCTGGCGTCCAATCGGCACCTGGACTACCGAAACCAGGTTTGGACTTTCTTACACCCACAAGGATTAAGCGAGAAGGCTCTCCATCGGTATCACCAACTCCAGCCCGTCGCCACAAGTTGCTTTCAAGCCTCGGAGTGGATGGTCGATCGGATCATGGGTCAGAGAGTGAGCCGATTGTAGTCCGAGACAGCGACAATGACAGGGACTTGGACCAAGAATCACCACTAAGGTGCGATAAGCCCATATATTCTTATCTATTTTTCCTTGACTGACAAGAACTTATGTTGATTATAGGCGCCGTGCCTCAAACATTCAGCTTTCAGTCCAGGCTGGGGCAGAGTCAGCTGGTGGCACCAGATCCACGACAGCCAGCGGACCACATCGAGCGCCAAAAGGACCTAATGGATGGCCTCTGATGTACGTTTTGGATATGGCAAACGGGTTTGAGGTGATGGATTCCTTCCCTCGCACCACACCTCAATCCATTGCCTTCGGCACAGCCTTTCCCGGTCATCGACTTGTTGGTAGCACATTCCGAGAGAACCGACATCGATGGAATGCTCTTTCGGATGAAACGAGGGATGCATTGGTGGTTGCAGGGAGGAGTGTAGAAGGTCTGTGGTCAATTGTGCCGGCTTTGAGAAGGATGGCAAAGGCCCTCCAAGGAAACCACGAGGACGTATTTATGTAGTAGCTAGATACATGTATAAAGTGACGGAGAGTAAAGTTGCCGAATAAATGGCCTTTTGGATGTTGATCCGACTTTAACTTGGGCACCTGCCGCTTGGGGCAAATTGAACTCGTAGCGCCACGTGGAGACGCCATTTCCCCGACTTTCTGCTCACAAGGACTCAAGACAATACATATATTCAACGTGCCAAAGGTCGGCTTTAATCTAGAGCAAAACTAATCGGGGTCGGAGGCGTCCTCACTCTCTTCGATGTGGCGATGAAACGAATAGAGAGGCTTAGAGACCCGCCACGCTTGGCGAGAAGTTCATCGTGGGTGCCAGCTTCCGGATCTCGAATGCCAGTCGTCGATTGAATCGTTCATACCTCTTGAAACTTGATCGCATGAACCCATCATGATGCACCCCGGACGGGCCTTGGGGAACGCGCGTGACCGAAACGCTCCAACGCCTTCCTGCAGGCTTGCGAGCGCCGTAGGATCCCGGTAAAAGAAGGTGGCCTCAGCCGACTGGTCGCTTCGAGTTGGGGAGGATTGCCGCTTGTAGGGTTGGTAGATGTCTGTTCATGGGCATTTGGGACCCAGAAGGTCAATGCTTGGCCCTGTAAAGTCGCGAACGTTAAGTAAGCGACTCACGTGATATAGAGTTAAGTTTGTATTAAGTAGTCAAGTGTAGTCTTCTGGGTTGATCGCACACGAGGTGTTTTCAGTGGCCGAAAGACTAGATTATTTCTTGAATGAATGCCCGGACGATACAACTACCCTACTGATATATATACACGAGTCGGAATAGTTGAATGGTCCGGCTAGGCGAGAATCGTAGTGAAATTAGTGTAGGATTTCATATGAGAATAGAGTAAGCAAGATTCGAGCAGACTCGGAGCAGCCAGGCGACGGTTAGCGAGAAAGATTCGGAATGTTCTAGAGATAAAGAAAGTGTTAGCAAACGGGTAGAACGGCGAGAACAGAGATAACCGTGAGACTAATACTTCGCCCCTACAGGCCCCAACTCAACCAACCGGTTTTTGAAAGCATAGTTTACGCATCCATTTTCCGAGTTGTATTTGAGCCTCAGCTTTGGATCGAAGTGCCGAGGCATTGGTTGCTGAATCTTGAGGTTGGGCGATATTGGTCATGAAGGCTCACAGTGGTGTCACAGAGGCCCGCTTACTGAGTGCCTCAGCAGTTGATCTCACCACCGAGGTACTTGTGTAACATATACTAGGGGGTACTAGTCCCCTGCCACAGTGGTCCAACTGCTGGCGTTAATGGCTTCTGGAACGCTGCCTCAGTCTTAAACGTCGCAAGCCTCGGTCCCAGCGGGGTACTAGTTAGGCAGAACCAGCTGCATCACTAGGCTCTTGGCCATTAGTAGCTCGGGCTTATAGGAGCAGCTGCAGGATACTGGAGCATGGGTACCTCGGTCGCAATTAATGCAGCCTCGGCTTTGGGAGTGTCGGACCGCGGCCTCAGCAGGTACTAGCTAGGACAAATGAAGCATATCGTTGGGCTCTCAGTGGTTAAGAGTACAGCTTTATTTCCGCAGCAATGAGATAGTGCGGTGTGGGCACCCCGGTCGTGATTGCCACAGCCTTGGCCTCAGTAGGCCACTAGTTGGGCCAAATCAACTGCATCATTAGGCCATTAAGTAGTAACAGCACAACTCTACTATAGCAGCCACTAAATACTGCAGCTTGGGTGCCTCAGCAATGCGCGCGATTGCCACAGCGCTGCCAGCGGTGGCGGCATCGGCGGCGCCGTTCTGATGTTGCAATGTTCTGGTCGCCACCATGCTTCTCGCCACTCCTGCCTCGAAAACGTCCAAGCCCAACAATAGCGTCACTTGCAAGCTTAAGCGACACAGCATCGGCGGTCTTCCATCTCGCGGTCTGAGCGACAGCTACTCCCTCTTCGGAGGTGGTAGTCTCAGGACAACAGGTAAGTTTAATCCCACCACGGAACTTGGTCTCGTACTAGATAAAAGCGCAAAGAGACATAATAATTAGATAGAAAATAACCAGAGTAGCAAATGTAATTAGAAGGAGGTAGGCAGCAACTATGAATAAACAGATAGGATTTCTGAAGGGCGTCTTTTCGGCCGGGGGTCTCCGTTTCCTCGGGGCTGACACTCCTCATCTGCCCAGCTACATAGATTACCAGATCCCCAAGCTGTTAAGGATGTGCGGATAACCCCTTCGCTAAGGTGTAGATTCCAATGGGTGAGTAAAGCTGAGGGGAGATGATGATGTCGCCAGGGTTCATCGCAAAAATTAGTCCCAGCTCCTCCAAAACAAGCTGACCGGATCCTGACGGATCGGTATTTTCGACTGGCATGACAACACAGGGTAGCTGGGTGCTGTTGGAATGGTCCTTATGTCGTGTGGTGACTGCATGATGAAGGTTGATTGCAACCGAGGGGTACACACCAAAGAGTGGCTTCAGCCGATGCGCCTTCCGGATCTTTCGATTCACCACAGACTGACGCATATGAGCAGCAGGTAGATAGGTTTGAAGAACCCCTAAAAGTTACAGTGCTGTTGAGAAACCCGTCGGCATGGCTCCCAGAGGAAAGCTATATCGTACCTGAAATATAGTTTGCGTAAAAGCGAGTGGGCTGCGAGTCAAGAAATTGGTCCGCTGCAGATTTGTGCCTTGTATAAGTTTGAGAATAGACCGGTTCCTGGAGGCTTAAGTGAGCGGCGGGTGATTTTGAAAGGATTTGGAGGCACACACCTTTGCACCCAGGTCGCGATGCAGTTGCAGCGGGATAACGCCAAAGTTGCCACGCTCTGTCCAAGCTGCAGGTACAGCAGTTTCAAGAGCCTCAACCTGCGTTTTCAGGCCTTGTAGTTGAGCATCACGTGATCTGTTGTGCGGCACGTAGATGACCGCACGATGCCCATGCTGATCACGAAAAATGGTCGGCCTAACCAGGAGATTCAGGACAGATCCAAGTGGGAGAGGAAACTTCTGGCTAACTCACCTTTCTAAATTATGAACTAACCGAAATGCCGACGGGATGGGTTGACTCTTGTCCCGCCGAACCCCTTGGTAGCCAGTGGAGGTAAGACGGGTGTCCTCCAACAAGCCCACTGAAGACAGGTCTGCTTTCCGCGCTCGTTCCATAATCCTATTCCAGTTTAGTTATGTCGAAAAAACTCAGCTATGGGATGGCTTACTCACTTTTGACAGAGCTTATGCCGTCGCTTTGCTTTCAGAAGTAGCTTCTTTTCGTACGGGACCCCGTCTGATGCAGGGTCAAAATATAAATTGCCCTTGAATTTCCCAAAAGCGTCGCCTTCATATTGCTTTCGCAGGTCCTCCGAAACGAGGTCGCCGTATACTGAAAGATCTGCAGGGCGCGGTTGGGCTGGTACCTCTGGGGTCTCCCCCTCATTATAGATGACGTCGTCAGGCGTTGATTCGTTTGGAAGCTGAAACTCGGTGAGGTCGACCAGATCCGGAGTTGGAGGTGTATCCAAGTGGTCGAGTGGGGCGTTCTCAGAATCGGCGCTGGGTGCCGGTGTGGTGTCTTCAGCTAAGCGGGTACGACGGCGTGAACCGGCCTTGTTTGTCTTGGAGGGCATAGGTTGCTTCAGGATTGGCTTGGGAGATATGGGGGGCTTGTTGACATGGAGACGAAGTCGTTTGCTGGCATGTGAACTGGCGCTGGCGCTATATTTGAAGTCAGCAAGGGCACAGCGATGTGTTGGGGGGCGGGGGGGCGGATGCTTACCCTTGAGTGCCCTGTAGCGGCCGTTTCTTCATCAAGGCCGAGGCTTCAAACTAGTTGGGTTGGGCGCCTAGGGCCTATTGGTCTGGCGATCGAAAAAAGCGGCTGGCGGCTTGGCTCTTCCAAGGGCGAGTTGATTCAAAGATGGTCAGTGCTGCACCTTTTCGAAAAAGTGGCCAGATTGCCACAACCCCCAAACTTCCCTGCACCCCAGCGAGCAAGGAATTCTCCGTGGAGTGCAGGCTAGTTAAGTGGTTGTGACAGGTGGCGTCGAACACTTTGGCTTACCTTTGTGAGGTGCCCGGATAGGTGCTGGTGAAAGGGGGCGGCCCTATTGTGGCAGGAAAACTAATTAAAACCAACGACGGCCAGATCGCCACACCCTCAAGCTTCCCTGCACCCCAGCAAGCAAGGAATTCTTCGTGGGGTGCAGGCTAGCTATGTGGTGGTGGTGGGGGGCATCGAGGCCTTGGCCTACCTTCTCCTGGGGCCTTCAACCGTGTGGGACGCCCGGATTAGCCCTGGCGAAACTTGGACAGGCCTATCACAACAGAAAACACGATTAAAAGGGGCCGGCTTGATAGCAGAGGTAAGGAGTGTGCTTTGTGGCACAGTCGGGGCCAGCCAGCTGGCTGAAAACTCGGCTTTCTGGACCAGCACCACACGAGGGGAATTAAAAACCAACTCACCCACTATGCCCTCAACCACGTAAGGTTGGGTTTTTGGGGAATCGATGCAAGTGGTGTTAGTGTGGTAGACTGCTTGGGTGATGCCTTGGTGCTGGTGCTGAGCCGTGCAGGGCTTGGGTCGGTGTTTGAGCAAAAATTAGAGTTCAAACGTGAATTCTCACGCCCCTGCCTCTGCGGCCTCATTTTGCTGCAAGAGGCAACTTGGGACCGTCACTAGAGACATCCCCAGCCCACATGAGAAAAGAATAAGGAGATAGTCATGATATCTGGCTCAACTGACTTGTTATTTGTGGTGTTCCGCGGCTGGGCGTTAATGCAACCAACCTAGGCAATTGCTCGGGCTTTCCGAGGAACCCCCCTGAAATCCAAACAGTTTTGGTCGGGACTGCTCATCCCCAACAACCACCAAAAGCACCCAATTATGAAATCCCAGAATAGTCGGCTTAATGCGAGCTTTTGGTATGTGGTTGTGATGGTCTGACCGTCTACATCTATTAGTGGCTAAGCCCTCTGAACAGGAAATCGTCGAAGCTGTCCCTTGCAGGAGGCAAGGTGCGCCCCCATCTCTTCGGCACAGTCACTGGACTTTAGTTTGAACTCACTGTATTCGCAACATCTTCAGAGACTTTACCGTTCAGCCTTTGGCATTAAGGCGCTCTCAAATGTTAATGATAAAGCTGCACTCGCAAAGAAAGCATCAAACCCGCCCGTTCATGTAAACTGGGAAGCAGTCATAAGTCCAACAGAAGCAATGGAGCAGGCCTTTACAAGTCAGGAGAATGAATTTTATACGGTGCTCAGGGATCTGGTTGGGAAGGGCGAGGTCAACCCGGCAGAGTGGGTTGGCGGCAGATCCGGGACCATAGCGGGCCCTGCCCCAAGCTCCGATGCAAGGAGTCTCTTTCCGTATCTCCTAAAAAATTTCATACTAATAGTATTGCATGTCCCGCTTCTACAGGGCCCGTTCCAAGTCGACACTGTGGTGTCAGCGCAGGCGGTTATCTCCTCTGTTAATACCGGCAGGATGGAGGCAGCCGCCTCAACTGAAAAGTCAGGGAACCTCTACATTCAAGTGATCCAAGACAACAAACCTCCTTCTCAAGCTGTCCTATGCGGGTTTACTGGCTTCACCGTCGAGGATGGGAGGGACATGGCAAGGACGCCTTTGCTCGTTGCCTGTATTCTCGACCAAGTCATGCTTCCATTTAAACACAGTAAGCCCACAGGCCCCATTAATGCAATTTTATCTCATTATTTTTATTATAGCCATGCGGTTTGGGGTTCAGGTTCAATCCTTTTTTGAGGAGGACGTTGACGGCTCGGCCAGCTCTGTCATGTGGTTTGCCAAACTAGAGAGGCTTGAAAGCAGCACCACAGCAGCCGGCATGGATGTAGAGACTATCGAGGAGGGCCGACAGTATCGGTACCGCAACGTGATATATGAGGTTTGCTCAGGGACGGTGGCGGTTGCCCCATACAAGAACGATGCCGGCGGGTTCCGACTCAAAATTTTCACTGAAGAATGGGTAGGTCAAACTCGCTTTAAGATCATTTGCAAGGAGAACAACCCATATCCGCACCTTAGGTACCAGATGCCGTCATTGAGGCTGCTGCAGCCCGTTCCAAAGCCGAGAAGAAGGCTCAGAAGGAGGAGGAGAAGAAGGGGCGCGACCGCTGCGCAATCGGATATCTTCATGCCGAGCACTATGACAACAGCACCATGGATATTATCAGAAGGATTCGCACTGAAAAGCAAGCAAAGAAGGTTATACGACTTTCATTCCAAGACATGCTGGCAGTTGCACGCCTGAAAGGTGAAATCCGCGGGCACTTTCGGACACACCATGCAAACCAGAGCACCATCCCGTGGATTAACCCAGATCCAGGTTTCACGGGGAGATCGACTCAGGTTACAAATCGCTTAAAGTCTAGCACAACATTCCCGGAAGACCACCAGCTTCAAGAGTTCTACAGCTTCGGCAGCAGCTGGCTCAGTAATTTGAACTCCTTCAGCGCCGCTGTTGACGAAATTGAAGAGAACGGAACCGACGAGCTGATAGAACGGTTGGACTCATGGAAGGAGAACGGGATGATTGATAAAGGACTCTTCAGTGGTCTTGAGGGAGATAAACAGGAGGATATCGAGGAGGGAGGGATGCTGGAACAGGGGGCTGACAGCTGGAAAACCACGATGAAGATTATTCTTCAAACTGCACTGAAGCAAGGGCTTGTGACTCCATGAAACGATTTACGTATTTTCACTAGTAATATTAAGACTCGTAGTGAATACACCTGGCGCTGTGTTTGGTTAGCGCTCGACCTCCGGCAGTACTATTCGAAGGCCTATCCAGGGCCACCGTGCTTCGTGCTTGACCACTGGAAAAGCTATTCGAAGACTTTTCACTTGTATGTATCTTGTTCAAGTCGAAGCCAAAGCTGACCACAAAGACCACAACACTACCCGAGCCCGAACCCGAACCCGAACCTATTGTTCCAAAAAGGCCAAAGCCACGGTGAAAGGAATGCGCACCACCAACGTCCTCGGCGATGCCACTTCAGTCCACCAATCAGAATGTCGGGCAGCCAGCTCCAGACATCGAAGGCTCGTCATCGACCGTGAAGAACACCCCACCAGCTAAACCAACGAACAAGTCAACTGGTAAATTGAAGCGGGTCATAGCGATGGACTCGGGCGATGACGACGACCACAACACTCAAACGCCACCTGCCGGACCTTCCAACTCAGCCGTGAAGGCGATTCCTTTGGAGAAGGTAATAATTTCTATCTATGACGCGTGTGCATTGGCTAATAAGCTCCTACATGAAACGGTACAAAAAAGATCAAGCTTACTTTGGTAAGTCCGTGTGTTGCCCGTGCTTTTTATTTTCGCCATACTGATCCGTCCATGTCATCAGAGCAAAAAGCAATCTTGACCCCTTCCTCGGCGTAACCCTCCGCCAAAGCTTACCATTCCCAGTTGACACATAGTCTAATACTATCTCGCCGCTTCAAATGATCTTCGTCCAGACTCCACCTGCAAGCCCGGGGTAGATCCATCGGTGCTCCACCATTCTGGTGCCTTTGATACTTTTCAACCTCCTCTGTCACGTTTTACTGCCTATCTCATCATCCTTGATCCCATCTTGTACCATTTCTATGTAATCACATTATCCTATTATTCTTGGCTGAACATACTAGGTGACCCCACTGGCACTAAATTCTATGCAGGCGAAAAGTGAGCAGTGCGAGTGAGGTTCCTCACTCTGATTGGCCAAGGGAACTGGCTTGTACACCAGAGTGTCCTACTAGACAATGTCATCGGCATATCATCATGGTCGGAATCTTTTTCAATGAGCCTCTCAATAACTCTGCATTGACAGAAAGGGTTCGAGTTCGTTGGTTCGTGATCGAGCACCCAACCCCCGCGAATAGCGGTAGAGACACCGATACACACTTATTTCTGGAAGAGACTAGTTACACAAAACACATGAACCTATTCCAAGCCTTCCAACACGGACCGTGGAACAAGGTGCGGTTTATGCCCTTTCCTTTCCAGCTCAGTGACGACAAATTGATTTCGGATTGCAATCATCTGATCAAGATAAAACCCATACCGCTCTGGGCTCATCTCGCGAACCACAGCTTGAAATCCTCCAAACCATGCATTGACTTGTTCTGCTGCCGATGAGTTAAACACCCATGTCCCATTTGATCCGACTAACTCCGGGTAATTGGCCGGATTGCAATAGGTCTGACAGTTAATGTCGGTCTCCTTGTGCTTCCGAGTAAAGTGAAAGACATCAACTACCAGCCCAACCTTGTTGAGAAAGTAGGTGTCATTTGAAGCGACAAGATGCTCCCAAAGCTTGCAGTTGTCATCATAGAAGATGTAAGACAGAAGTGAACCGGGGTATTTTGGCAGAAATGTAACTTTAAGGAAGTCCTAAACATGCGAATGGATATCAATTCACCCTTGGGAGGAGCAGCTATTGCATAAATTAATCATACCTTAACAGCATTGACAGCCTCTGAGCCAAACATAGCTGCCCGGGCTAGTACAATTTGACAGGGTCGGATGGCGAGTTGTTCATTATGGGTCCATGTTCGTGAGATCCGCCCCTTGAGGGATGGTCCTGGTTGACTTGCCAGGGCCTCAGACTCAGATGCTCTATCATCACAAGCAGCAAGGGAGGATTGCTGTTTCGCGCGGCTTAGGGACTGCTTGAGCCGTGGCGTGGCCTTGTTCAGAGTGTGCCGGTCAACCTCCCATTGTCGGTGAGTGTGGGTGTCACATGTTGCATAGCCACCGGATGTGTTGCGTGTGCAAGTTGTAATTGCACAGACTGTAAGGTGGCTTGTATGCTCAGGGCAGTAGCGATGGTACTGTTTCGAAAGGGGTATTTTGCAGTCTTTTACCCCGCAGCACGGGTGGCCCAAGGTAACACCATCTGTGACAACGGCAGTGATGCGACCTGTATCAAACAAGTATTAGGAAAGAAAGCTAGCTAAGCAAAGGTTAATTTACGTACTTTGTAAGCCATTTGGTCCTGCGATTCGTTTCATGCAGAGGTTGCAAGCATGTGCCCACATGTCCTGCCCCGTCCCTGCCATCCGTAAATTTCGTTCTGCAAGGGCACCTGAAAGTCGGACACGGTTTTCTCCATGATGTGGAAGTTTCAAAAGGCTGCCGTGTTTTTTTGAGTCTTGGAGTAGAGAGTGGAGGAAAAACACATGGAGGACCATCTCTCCAGTGATCTTACTTGCCGTTGTTCGGTCCGTAGGAGGCAAACGAGCATGTGTTAAGAGATAAATGCGTGCGATGGTCTCAGAGGATGATCTAATATGATTTAATTGAGACAAAAAAGACGTTTTTGAATGAACTACCTACTGAGCAAATGTCATTTCGGTTTCGATCCACTTGCAAAACTCGATGTCAACGAAGACATGGTCTGACACTTCAATCCATGAGGGAATACCCCCATAGTAGACCCGCTGTGCATCCGGCTTGGATGCCTCGGTGATGCTATAGTTGTGGTAGTAGCGGGTCAAGCAGCCTGTTTTTAGATTGATGCCATATTTGGTAGTGAGTGTTGACGGACCGGATGGTAGCAAAAAGAAAGCACGCACGTATACAGTAAAGAGAAGGACAAAGAACTGGAAGAGCACCTCGTCGCAAAGTGAATGCGATGCTATGGATTGAGGGTTTGTGCACAAGTTTCGCTCCGCAGTTTGCCTGCCTACAAGTCGACATGCCAGGCCCGGGGGTAAGAGAATGTGCGGCTATGCATCCATGAGGGCCATTAGTGTGTAAGAACAGTTACAGATTAATGAGCTCAACCATACCAACTGAGTACTTCAAGAAGTCCGAGTCATCCAGTGTGGGGGCGGATTCAGTTTGGTAGCCAGCATCGGCGATGAAAGGGAACAGAGCATTCCAGCAGACAGTCACTTGCTCGGGTGTAAGCTTTAGAGAGCATGACAAGAACTCTTGATATTTGGAGGCAAGAGTGGGTGGACTTGAGGAGGGTGTTGGATGCATGCTGCCTTGGATTTCGGGTAAGAGGCGACAGCCAAGCTCGAGAAACTGCTGAAGTTGGTGGAGCTCCAAACCGCCCAGGGCCGGATGACTATCGAGTACAGCCAGTACAGACTTAGCAAGAACCATTTTGATGGGGATCTGTTGGTAAGGTCTATCACTCGGTAAGATTTGCCTCGCGCGATTTGCAAGTCACAATGAGCTACGAGAAGCGGCGAGAATGACAAGGTCGCCCCAGTTGGAAAGAATGACAGCCTGGGGCGAGGTTTATACTTCCCCAGAAATAATTGGAATGTGCCGCGGCATAAGTGCGCTGCCTCCTTGTAGATGGGGATGAATGACCTGGGATATATTGTGGTTTGTCCTAGGTCCGCAGAGCATGACAGTGAGGACCGAAGTAAGCGAACCTAGGCCACTGATCATGGTCGCCTAGGTTAATGAGCACAACCTCCCGGGTCATTTGGACTAGCTAGTTAGGGAGATACAGATGGCTACCTGGGCAAATGCGGACGGATGCCGGGGACTGTCAGAGCCGCTTCCTAGGTTTTAATTAAGCCGACCTAGTAAGGCCCGTAAGGCCACCTAGGTTCCAACTGCCAACTGCCTAGGTCCTCCATGTTGGACACCAAGGCAATTCCCAAGGTCGACCCAGGTGATGGTGACCGGCGGCCGAGGATTGGCGGGCACCGGCGGTGTCCGTTGTTCCGTCTTTCTGGGCCAGTGCTGACGCCAATCTAGAGTCTCCCTTATTGTCAACGTAAGCTTATATACTTCCTCCACAAAATATCCTCCATCTATTTTCCTTTCTCTGGCGGTGGAGCTAGCCGGGCTGAGCAACTTCGACTCTTCTCGCGTCGGCTGCATCCAACCTCTGTTTCTCCCATTCCAGTTAGTCGTCACTAGTTGTAAGCTTCCGTGCGTGAATATCTGGTTGACTGCACCTCCCCCAGCGCACCAGTATGCTCGGGCCATGATAAACTTAGATTACCATCATCATCACCACGATCAGATGCCTCATTCCAAGCTGAGAGACGCAAGGCTATCAGATAGATTAGATTAACATTCCTGACACCGCGAGATATGCACTCTCCCGTGTTAGTCTGAGTTACTCAATTGGACAAACCGCATTGCGAGTTTGACCGATCTCTTCGACCGTATCCGTGCATTTGAACCTAGCACCACGTACTACGCACGCCGTGCATCCTCACAACCCTTCAAGCCGGGTCCCAACTCGTATATTTCTTGCCCGGCA
>WSUB01000415.1:0-11961 GCA_019633425.1 Tulasnella sp. 424 | reverse complement strand
TCCTTTTCGACAGAACAAACTTGGCTCCGAGAGTAGTTAGGCAGCGGCCCGCAGTGGCAATGCCGATCGTCGGTCGTCGGTTGTCGGTTGTCGGTCGTTGGTTGTCGGTTGTCGGTCGTCGATCGTCGATCGTCGATTGTCGGTTGTAGTCGCGCGGTCGTGACACAAACGGCGCGCCATAGCCAAGGGCTTCACAATTCGAAATGAAATTCTTTCCGATGTCGGTGAAGAAGCCAAAGTGGCCGGTCTGTAATAAGTGAAAGAATCATTCGAGAGCCGTCGCGAGGAAAGCAAAAGAGCGGAAGCCTACCTTTACGGGACCAGTTTTGCCCCGCTCGTCTGCCGGGAAAGGGACCTCGGGATGCGGAACGAACGTCCCGAATTTTTGCAGGTACCTTTACGGGTCCAATTAACCTCCTCCTAGAGTGTTCTCTGCTGCAAAACTCACTTTTTGAACCCTTTATACGCCCACCCATCCGCGCCCTCCGTCCCTTTCTGCATCTCCGCCCACCCATCATAATCCTCCGGAGCACCCAAATGAAACATCATAGCATTCCCACTCGAGGAGCCTCCGAGTATCTTGGTCCTCGTCCAAGCTACTTCGCGGTCGTGGCATTCCTTTTGAGGGACGGACCAGTCGTGTTCGGTTCTTTGCAATTTGGCAAAGGCTGCCGGAACCCGGGCGGGTGGGACCTCTCGCCCGTCCACTGAAGGTACGGAATCAATTGTACTTCCCGGTATTAGGGAAAACCCTGGGCCAACATACCTTTTCCCAGCCTCAATCACGAGCACTTTGCAGTCACTCCTTTCTGTCAACCGATTCGCCAAAACCATGGCTGCCGTCTCGCCTCCGACGATTACAAAGTCGAACTCATCGTCATCCTGAGCGGTCGACTTGCTGTAGGATTCTTCGTCGACGGGGCGACCGATCGCGCTGGCGGAGTAAAAGATCTTCTCCTTCGAGGGAGACGATGCGTTTGAGTACGCGTACGCTGCAGCCCCGACGGCGACTACGGCTGCTCCGACTGCTAGAGCGGTGTTGACGTTGGTGGACATTATTTGAAGAGTCGCACGGGGTGGAACGTAAAGAGTAGTGGGTTAGTTTGAGAGTGGGGAAGACTTGGATGTGTTTATGGTATACGAGATCCTTGAACGACTGGGCCGAAGTTGCTCGAGTCCCGTATAGGACGTACAGGACGGCCATCACTCTGTTCTAGAGGGGGTGACGAGTGGAAGAAGTGGTCGGTGTTTGCGATCTCATGTCAAAGTATTTATTCATCGCTTCCTGGATTGAAGTAGGTGCTGAGATCCGCAGAGGCAATTCGCGATAGGAAGGGGGAGCGTCAAACACCGTCACCGAGTATTCGGGGAGTTGGGGAAGGACAACAAGTCGGGTAAGTGGAAGAACAGAAGGCCGTATCAGATTTTCACGCGGAGTTAGAAACGTGTTTATAGGTGTGGAGGTTCTAAGGTTGGATGTCAGAGAGGGTGCGAGACCGATGCTGGTCTAAAGTCGATCCAAAACATTCGGAGCCAAGGCCGCACGTTCCCGTGAATCTCCGATGATTGCCGTCGCTGACATAATCTTCCCCCTTTATACATTTTCTTCCCTTCTTCCCCGCCATAGACAGCTTGTCCCAACTCTCTACGATTCCAGAAAACTCCTCGTTATTTCCATCTATCAGCGAAACCTCTGACTTTAGAGACCCCAGCCCGGCCAACCCAGTTCGAGTCTGCAGCTTCTTCCTCTCTTGTTCGAAAAGGTTTTTACGCAGCGAAGCCAGTAAACTCGGAGCGAGACACACGCGCATGAGAATCCGATACTGCAGGTCCAACTACCGACTCCGAGCGGTTCAAACGTCCTTCCGGCAATGTCCCAAAATCAGGCGAGCTGCACCAGCTTTCCTCCCGTTCAACCTCTCCTGTTCACCTCTTGATCCCTCTTAGCCGCTGAGAGCGCCTGGGTTGAAGCATTTATTGTCAGGTGTTACTCTCCTCTAGATGTATCACCTACTGCAAAAGGAATCAACAAGGGATTGTTTTTGGGCAAAGTGGCTTAATATTCCCATCCCTACCAACCCTTTTTGTGGACTGTTCCCAATACCTTGTCAGTCAGTTGTTGATTTAGAATTAACTTTCGTCCATGTGCACTATGACAATGGGCTAGTAAAACCAAATTCCGTAGGGACGAGTGGTTTTTCTTTGGTACGCTGAATATACATATATTCGAATTGTCCTCCTCAATTCAGAGATGCGGGGGCTGAGATACTCAACCACCGAACCTGTAACGGAATCTAAGAGACTCCCAGCGATACTGCTGGATGTCAAGATATATGTTCGGGCGACGTGCTAAAGAAGTTGGCAATAAGAAAGGCATGGACTCTTGGCTCTTCTCGACGCGAAAATTTCATTCAGAATGACAGGATCAAAGTGGTACACAGTGCGTCCCACGTCCATGCGTACAAGGTTATACAGGAATCGAAAGAACCTGAAGAACCGATCGTGTATGGATTAAAGTAACACAGAAGGCAGAATACCGGGGGAGGAACCGAGCACAAAGTCCAATGGATACTGACGATGACTGAACGCAGGGAATCAAGGGCGACGTCAAATTTTCAATAACTACAAAAAGGTACCCGGAGGGATTGAAAACTCACCTTTCCGGATTCGAGATCATAACTTTTCACAATGATAATCGTTGGTCTGTCTGTGCCTCATCTCCAGCGTCTACAGATGCCGCGCTGAGGAAAGCCCTCCGCTCCGGTCGACGACCCCTCATGTTCCGGTAGCTTAGCTAAGGAGGAAAGGGCATCTTTAACGCCTTGCTGAAATCCTGTTTTGGTGTAAATGTGCCGAGCTTCGATGAACGCTGCTTTTGCCTTCGGGTACTCTTTCCGCAAGGGATAGACCTCTCCCAATCCCCAAATTGCATCAGCAACTCCAGTTTCATCCCCGATACGTGCGCGGATCTTCCTGGCTTCGGTGTACGACGCTTCTGCTTTGGAGTACTTGTTCCGGGACCGATAGACCTCTGCCAATCCCCAAATTGCATGTGCGACATCCATCTCGGCACCCAGACGGGAGTAGATCTCTCTGGCTTGGGTGTACGACGCTTCTGCTTTGGAGTACTCGTGCTGGAACCGATAGACCTCTCCCAATCCCCAAATTGCATCAGCGACCTCCTGTTCGGTCCCCAGACGGGCGTAGATCTCCTTGGCTTCGACGTACGATGCTTCTGCCTTGGGGTACTTGTCCCAGAGCCGGTAGACATCTCCCAATCCCCAAACTGCACGAGCGACATCCATCTCGGCGCCCAGACGGACGTAGATCTCCTTGGCTTCGGTGTACGACGCTTCTGCTTTGGAGTACTCGTTCCGCCACCGATAGACCTCTCCTAATCCCCGAATTGCATCAGCGACTTTCTGTTCGTCCCCCAGACGGGCGTAGATCTCCATGGCTTCGGTATACGACGCTTCTGCCTTGGAGTACTCGTTCCGCCACCGATAGACCTCTCCTAATCCCCGAATTGCATCAGCGACTTCCCGCTCGGCCCCCAGACGGGCGTAGATCTCCTTAGCTTCGGTGTACGACGCTTCTGCTTTGGAGTACTTGTTCCGGGACCGATAGACATGGCCTAATCCCACACTTGCTTCAGCAACATCCTTATCGGCCCCCAGACGGGCGTAGATCTCTCTGGCTTCGGTGTACGACGCCTCTGCTTTGGAGTATTCGTTCCGCGACCGATAGATCTCCCCCAAGCCCCACATTGCATGCGCGCCATCCCTTTCGGCCCCCAGACGTGCGCTGATCTCCCTGACCTCAGCGTATGAAGCTTCCGCCTTAGAATACTCGTTCCACATGCGGTAGACCTCTGCCAACCCCCAGATTGCATCTGTGGCCTCCCTTTCAGCCCCAAGACGGTCGTAGGTCTCCCTCGCTGCGGTGCACAACGTTTCCGCTTCTGCGTACCCGCGCAGCCGGCCACAGACCGTTCCCTGGCCCACCTTCGCCGCCGCCGCTGCCATCGCATCCCCAGCCGACTCTGCGACATTTAATGCCCTTACGAAATAGTCTTTTGCCTCTTTGTTCTGTTGATTTTCAGACTTAGTGTAGCCTAGAGCGCACAGAACCTCCACAGAATCGATTTCAAACTCGCTGGCACGTTGTCGGCTGGTGGGAGTGATCCGATCCTGCGTGCGGCCGTTAGCACCCGAGTCGGCAATCACCCTAGTTCCAGCATCCGTACCATGAAACCGATACTGCTTTCGCAGTCCCTCGCCGTTGGCCTCGTGGTAGCGTCCATCCTCCAACAACGGGTCATCATAACACAAAGAACCCGCACTTGAGAAATATGCTCATTGCTCGTAACGAGGGGAAGATCGCCGCGTGCCACGCTAAGGATGATTTCGGTGTCTTTGCGGAGATCATTGAATGGAAGACTTCCGGTCATAATCTACCAAAGTCGCGGGAACGTCAGTCTCAGCAAGGGTTGTAGGGGTTCGTCCGACCTACTTCCCAACAAATCCAAGCGAAAGCCCACATGTCGCTAGCCAAGCTGAATTCTTCATCCCTCAGGACCTCAGGTGCTGCCCATCGGAGGGTGTACACAGGGGTCGTGAGAGTGAGAAACGTCCCGCATTCCTCAATTTGGATCAAGCCCAGACCGCGCTCTTGAACTTGGCTTAGAATAGGTTCACTTAGTGGGGACGGATCGACCAAGTTGCTCTCCTCTTGTCTTCTTGGATGGGCCTCAAGTTTGCGGGCCGACCCGAAGTCCGTTATAACAGCCCGATTTTGAGAATTGACTAGGATGTTTAACTTTAGTTGGTTTAAGATGTTGCCTCAGTTGTGGTCTAACGCGACAGGTTTGGTAGCCTCACCGATTTCAAGTCTCCGTGACATATCGGCGGATCTCTTGAGTGAAGATAGTGTAAACCACATGTAACGTCGTATATCTGACGTATGGCTCGTAAGAAGCGCCTCCGTCGAAGCAACACCGAGACGTACTAATGAGACGCGTTTCGGGATTACCCATTCTTGCGAATGAACGAACTCCCTGAGGTTCCCGTTTTCCTCCCACTGCAAAAGAATCCAAGCAACATCTTCTTGTGCAATTTCGACAAAACCAATTAACTTGACGATATTATCGTGATCAAGCTCGCTTAATAAATTGAGCTCATTTGCAAAACCCTGAAAGGTTGAAGAGTAAACGATGAGCCTGAAGTTAACATCAAACCCAGGTAGACTAACTGCAGCTTGGGTACGTTTGTTGGCCTCGCCGCTCGACCTGAACTTCTTAACCGCAACTTCGCGGGCGGTTGCCGAGTTCTGATCACCTCGACCGGCAGATTGGGAAATGGACGCCATAGCTTTTACAACGTCGGCACTTCCACCTCTTTTCTGGGCGCTGTCGCCCGAGACTACGAGATCTTTGGCGTCCACTCGCCATTTCGATGATGCTTCGACAACCGCTCGCTAATAGCAGGTATCTAAGTAATTACACCGATTAGCCACCGTTAGGTGGTTACTCCTACATACCAAGCATAGCCTAATTCGCTTAGGATCTCTAGGAGGCTCCTTTTCCTCAGCGACCATGGGTGGTGATTCCCGCTTCCGAGATTCAGTTGGTCGCCCAGGAGTTGGGTCGGACATAGCTGACTAGCTGAGTGATGGATATGCCTTAGAGGATTACGTTTGTGGTTGAAGTTCTGACGAGACGAAGAGGGCTTGGAAAACAGAAAGATGTGCACGATGCAAGAAGAGAGAAATGGTTGGAGGTAAAGGGAAGCAGAGACTAGCGTGCTGAGCACGTTTCTGCTCGTAGGAAGCGTGGTGGTTCGCGTTTGCTCATGTTAGGCCTCAGGGACCCCACAGCCCCAAAGCGGTGCGGTACGTTTCCATGCCGCTCGCAAGCGAGTTTCTCTCTATAGGAAATTCTGGAGATGGTGTGCGTGTTAGCCAAGTTAATTTTCAAAGTCGCTTGATCGGGTCTTGGCCACTCAGACATCAGGAGCGAGGGTGCGGCGAGGGTGCAGAATCTCCCCGGCCGGCTACGGTCTCATCTTACGCCTTTAGGACCAACATGCAGGAAATGGAAACACTTGAACGATCGCGGCCTGTCCTCTGATCACGCTACCTTTGCAGAGCATGCGCAAACACGCATTTAACCACCAACGGTTATTGTTATTCCATAGAGCAACTTTGGGTTTCTACGCAATGCCACTTGGGTTCCATCTGAAACCTCGCTCTCACCGGTCTCACCCTCACTTCAAAATCAATAGTCCTCTTTAGAGAGACGAAAAATTAGGGGAGGGTGGGAGATGACGTACAAGGTCTGATCTGCGCGACTGATTTCGTTCCTAGTGCGTGGTCCGAGAGCGGATGTTAGACAATGCTGTAAGATCCACGTACCAAGGATCATCAGAGGCTTATCCCAAGGGTCCGTAGACTTGAGAGTCACCGTTGGCTTGCTCATTGGTCTCAACAACGTCGCGCTGATCGTCATCGTTTCAGGAACGTCGAATTTCTTGTGCTCGTGGTCTTATACATTCCAAGCTCACTCAGCTTGCTATTTCGAGACTTTCTATCGAGACCACAACACAACTCACCCTCCAAGCGGGAGGCGAGACCATCATCTCTCCACATCCAGCGCACCCTTCCTACTAGTCGAATCCTCCACCGCTTCGAAGTCACTGTCCCCCGCACCACCAAGCTTCCTCCCCAAGCTCCCATTCCTTATGGCGCGCCGTTTGTGTCACGATCGCCAATTCCGATTGCCGACCTCCGATCGACAATCACGATCGACGACCGCTTCTAAACGATAAAATGGTGCACAGAGTGTTAGATATATGTAAGCATCGATATATGTTTACATTGTAGGAGTAATTGCGCAGACATGGACGACTTCAGCCTAGGGGCTACCGGTATCCTTCAGGGGAGCGCCGCGACGAAATGTGACATTCATTATTCAGACTTCACGCTCAATCGATGCGCCCCTTCCCTGAGCTAAACACATAGATTATGATAGAGTATTACTTTAACTTCATACTACAAATAGAGTGGAATTTAAGAGGTAAGTGAATACAAGGTTCCTATTATTGTACAAGGATTTGCTCGGAACCAGTTAGCCGAACCAACTCGTGCTTGGCTGCATTTGTCGTGTGTTGCGGAACCGCCGTCTCTAGAGACCCCTATGGGACTATCTATATGTTTTAGTACTAAATTAGAGTAATACTCTATCATAATTCATGTGTACAAGTCAGGGAGTGAGCGTGACGTGTCAATAACGTCTGTCACATTTCGTCACGACGCTCCTGAAGCCCCTAGGCTGAGGTCGTCTATGTCAACGCACTTACTACTACAATGTAAATAGATATCGATATGTACATATATATAACACTCGGTGCACCATTTTATCGTTTAGGAGCGGTCGTCGAGGGTGGTCGTCGATCGTGATTGTCGATCGGAGGTCGGCAATCGGAATTGGCGATCGTGACACAAACGGCGCGCCATAATTCCTCGACCCTTACGAAAGCCATGCACTCCTGCGTATGCGTCGCCAACGGCCCGTTCCCCTGGTCGTGTGCTGCGCGACTGCTCGAGTTCAAGTTATCGACAACTTCTGCCACGCGTTCTTGGGCTTCAAGAACCGGTCGGTATGATAACCAGGTCGACTCAGGAAGGAAAGAGTTGAAGACGATGTCGTCCGCCAAGTTCCGGCCTACGCCTAGAAGAGTTTGGATAGTGGGTATAGAATGTTTCGAGAGTTCGGGTTCGAGTTTAATACCGGAGAAGAGAATTTGAGGGGTGTTAACCGGGCCGGCGGCTGTTCGAGGTCGTTTTAGAGACGAGTTTTACGGGAGGATCACTTCCTTCCGAGCGGCCCAAAGTGATGATGGTTGAGTTGGTAGTCGAGGCTGGAGAGTCAGGCACAACCCACTCCGTTGAAACCCAAGGTACGGTGTCGTTCATGTAGCTCCTATGCTACCCAAGCAAGCTCTTCAATTGCATCCCGTTGGGCGAGTATGAAATGCAAACCCACGTACCTTGGAGGTGTCCACGTCCGGGACGTGCAGATTCCGACGGCTTCACAACGCGTCGGAGTGAAAGACGAACGATGCTAATCTTTTTAGGGTACCCTTACGAGTTCAATCAGCCCCCTCCTGGCGTGTCTTCCGCTGTTGAACCCACTTTTGAACCCTTTGTACGCCCCATCCGCCCGCATCCGTCCACGCCCTTCTGCAGTGCAGCCCACTCATCGGAACCCTCAGGAGCACCCAAACGAGACATGCGAGCGTTTCCGATCGAGCAGCCTTCAAGGATGTTTATCCTTGGCCAAGGGTGGTTAACAATCGCCACATCCCGTTTTGAGGGACGGCAAATAGACCAATCGTGTTTTGAATTCACCAAAGGTGGCTGGAATGCGAGAGGGCCGATGTCGATCATCCACTGGAGGTACGGCACCAAATGTTGTGAGTAGATCCGGGAGTAATAAGCCGTCAAGAGGGACGTACCTCGTTCCCAGCCTCGATCATTTACACCGCGAAAGCACGATTTCCCCCCGCCTGTTAACCAATTCGCCAAAGACCGTCGCGGCTAGTCCTTTTCCAGCGACATTCAAAGTCAAATCCACCGTCGTCTTGAATAGCTTGACTCTCCGTTCGCGTGTGTCGATCGGATGGCCCGTTTCGGGTGCAGAGGAACGAGTCTTGCCGATGACCTGTGACCCGAGAACGCGAGGCGGCTTCGATGATAAGCGGGAATGCTCCGAGGGCCAAAGAGGTGGCGATTGACAGTTGTAGAATAGCGAATGGAGGTAGAGTATGGTGAGAGCGGGGATGTTCAGTCAGTGGGCAAGTGATGTCGCCCACGGCCCTCACACACTGGTGTTCTCCCGTCCCCTCGGAGGTTTCGCGGCAGGAGGGGATGGGATGCTGACGACGTCACAGTGCGGAGCTAAGGTTTTTCACAATTCGGGCCGAGAATCCCAAAATAACTTGTTCAAAGCTGATAGGAGCGAAATCGTGTCAGTGGGCGACGCGAAGGTGTGTCAGAGGGACTTTACCTCTCCCAAACCCAGTCTTGCCCAGTTTTCATCCCTCGTGGAAGGGGCTTTGGCTTAATAGGAAGCCGTCTCAGTATCGGTACGTTCAAGATCCCACTTAGTCTTCTCTTGACAGGCTATTTCCATTGTCGAACCGGGGTTCTTGAAGCACTCGCGAGCCCGTCGGCCCAAGTCCTCCTACGATTCCACCCACTTTTCGAAATCGATTGGACGAAACATTATAAAATTCCCGCTGCGATGACGTTGACTGGGTCCCAAAGTACATTTAAGATTGTGACATCCTTTTCGGAGGAAGGTTCAAACGCCTCGTCGCGTTCCGTTTGTCGTAGTCGCGAAGAAGGCTGCTGGTCTTGGTACCAACTGAGGCAGATCGACCGCCCTGATAAATTCCTAGTATGTGAGTGGTGATATCAAGGGTTGGGCTCTGACACCACTCACCTAACCTGGACTTCAGTGCCCAACTTACTGTAACCGATTCGCCAAGGCCACACCACCCTTGCGTATCCCCTCGGCATCCGCAAAAAAAATCAAATCCATAATTGGCTTGAGTTGACGAAACCGTCTTGGACGTTTTCGCGAGGACGGCCAATCCAATTTGCCAAGGAGAGAAATAGGAAAAAGGGGCTTCGAGAATGGCCTGTTGCAGTTGTGTACGGTCGTCCCGACGGCCATTACGACTACTGAAAGTTCTGCAATCGTGACTGGAAGTTGTGAAGCGGCACGTGGGTGCAGAGTAAGGAGATGTTGAGAGAGCGCAGAAAGCAACAAGTCCGGTTTAGTTGCACAGAACGTCTCGATACGATTCGGGAAAAGTAAGGTGCAGGACCAGAGGAACTACAAATCCTGTTAGTCGGTGGTGGGATGCCGTGGAGTGATAAGAACGGATGTGTGTACGAAATCCTTGAACGACTCGGCCTAAGTTGCTCGAGTCCCGCATAGGACGTACGGCTGTCACTTTGTTCTAGAGTGGGTGACGAGTGGTTGAAGTCACGGTGTCGGTGTTTGCGATTTCATGTCAGGTATTTAGCCATCGCTTTCCGGAGTGATATAGGTACTGCGATTGCCAGAGGGATTTTGTGATAGGAAGGGGGAGCGTAAAAGACAGCCACCGAATATTTGGGGAGTTCGGGAAGGACAAGAAGTCGGGGAGGTCGAAGAACAGAAGGCCGTATAAGGTTTTGACGCGGGGTTAGAAACGCGTTTATAGGCGTGGAGGTGCTGAGGTTGGATGTCAGAGAGGGTGCGAGACCGATGCTGGTTCAAAGCCGATCACGAGCCAAGGCACTCGGAGCAAGGCTTGAACGAACCAAAACATTCGGAGCCAAGGCCGAACGTCCCCGTGAATCTCCGATGATTGCCTGCGCTGACATAATCTTCCCCCTTTATCCCTTCCTCTCTGCCATTGGCAGCCTTGTTCCAACTCTCGACATTCTGCTATAGTGGTGTTATACAAATATTCCAGCAAGCTCCTCGTGATTTTCACCCCTCAGCGAGACCCTTGACTTTGGACACCCCAGCGCGGCCAACCCAGGTCGAAACCACAGCTTCCTTTTTGCCTTGTTCGTAAAGGTTTTTACGGACCGAAGCCAGTAAACTCGGAGCGAGACACAAGCGCAGGAGAATTGGATACCGCAGGTCCAAAGACCCACCCCGAGCGGTTCATACGTCCGTCCGGCAATGCCCCCAAAGCAGGCTATCTACACTCGCTTACCCGGTCCCATTCAACCGAGTCTCGTGTTGACCTCTTGATCCCTCACAGCCCCTGAAAGCGCCTGTGTTAAGAAGCAAATATTTTCAATTGTTACCTTCCTCTAGACTATCACCTGTTACAAAAAAGTCAATAAGGGATTGTCTTTGGGTAAAGCGGCTTATAACCCGCAACGCCGCGACCACATTCCAATCCCTCCCAACCCTTCTTGTTGGCCGTTCCCCCTACCTTGTCAGTTAGTTGTGTATTTAATATTGAATTTCGCGCGCGTTTATAAATACAATGGGCTAGTAAAATCGATTTCCGTAGGGTGGAGTCGATTTCCCTTGGTGCGGTGAATATATATATTCGTTAGATTCAGAGATGCGGGGCTGAGATTTTCGAACCACCGAACCTGTCACGGAATCTAGGAGACTCGCAGTGATATTGTTTGATGCTAATATATATGTACAAACGGTGCAAAACAAGTGAGCAGTATGAATGGCGTAAACTCTCGGCTATTCTCGACGCGAACATTTCATTCAGAATGGAAGTACCAAACAGCACGTCGCCCGTACATGCGCACAACGTTATATAAAATTGGAATACCGGAAGAAGCGATTGTGGTATGGGCCAAGTCATAGAAAATGGAAAATAAAGGGGATGAACCGAACACAAAATGCGATTAACACTGACAATGATGCTGCGCAAACAATCAAAAGCGACGTCAATATTCAATAGCTACAAAGCGGTACACCAAGTGATCGATACACACCTTTCTGCATTCGAGATCCTAGCTTTTCATGAAGATGATCGTTATCCTGTCTATGCCTCATCTTCGGCCTCCATGGATGTTTCGCTGCCGGAGTCTTCAGCTTCAGTAGACTGCCACTCCTCCTCCTCTAGGTCAGCTAGGGAGGAAAAGACATCTTCAACGCCTTCCTGATTTTTTGTTTTGAGGTAGATTTCTCCAGCTTCGATGAACGCTGCTTTTGCCTTCGGGTACTCTTCCCGCGACCGATAGACCTCCGCCAATCCCAAGATTGCATCAGCAAGTTTCTGGTTGGCTCCCAGACGGGCGTAGATCTCCTTGGCTTCGGTATACGGCGCGTCTGCTTTGGAGAACTGTGCCCGGGAGCAAAGTTCCTCTCCCAATGTTAAAATTGCATCAGCGACGTTCTCCTCGGAACCCAGACGGACGAAGATCTTC
>WSUB01000414.1:0-11964 GCA_019633425.1 Tulasnella sp. 424 | reverse complement strand
TCTCGGGTGCCGTCCCGCTTACTTGAGCAGACAGAGCAACACCCGAATCGTGGGGTTTTTGTTCGTCCGCATCAGCCGGTGGCTGAATCGCGGTGTTGGTGGTGGCCTGAGGATGGAGGAACACGAGGCCGTGACGACCGTCGGAGCATTGGAGGAAACGACGGAATCATTTGTGTCCAGAAGAGGGGGTGCTCGACGAGCAATGGTGACCCCGCCGCGTTTGCGATCACTGGACTTGTCCCCGCGATTTGCGTTCTCGATCCTGTCGATATCAGCCCGAGCGATCGCCCGTGAGTGCTTTGCAGACGGCACGGCAACTTCGCCTTCAAGCCTAGAATGTCCAAAATAACGTCAGTCCTCGAGTCTATGGCTCTCATCATAATAACAAGAAACGAGAAACGTACCTCTTTTTAAGGAAACCCGTCTGAGGTGCCGACCCGCTTACTTGAGCAGACAGCGCGGCACCCGAATTGTGGGTTTTGCTTGGTTGAGAGGTTGAAGATGGAATATCCATGCAAAAAATCGCCCGTAAACGCTCTACGGTTGTGAAAGGCACGGAGTAAGAAGAATCCAGCCTACGAAGTTCAAAAATCCAAGCGCTTAGGTGTCGGTCTTACCATACACGGAAAGGTCAAATAAACTCACTTGGGGGCTCCGAGTAAACCCGCATCAGGCATCCGCCCGCTTACTTGAGCAGTCAGCGCGATGCCCGCACCATTCGGTTCACTTGGCTGCAGAGCTGACGAATCTTCCTTCTCGATCTTCTCATCGACAGGGAAGGAGAGATGAGAAGAGGGATAGAGGCAAGGAAGGGGATGATGGCAGTGGTGGGCGACGCATCCCCAGTCTGAATCGATACGCGTACGTAGGGAAAGGTCAGCGATGAGAAGTCGAGAGGAGATAAAAAAGAAAGCGAGAAGAACCACCTACCTCATGAAATCCGAGACGCAGGAGGAAGAGGAGACAAAACCCAAGTACGGAGGACTCGGCGGTGAACTCGAGGGAAGGATCGCATGACGCTGGAGGGAAGTGGATAGGGTGAGATGCTAAGAGGGACCGTTAAGCTGGAAGTGAGGGATTAAGGGTCTTGTCGAGGATGTCGGGTGGTGGTAAATGGAGAGCAAGAGTCAACCTGAACCAACCGCTGAATATAACGTGTCTAATTCAATTGAGGCCCAGTGATTGACACTCAGTTCCCACACACCTCCTCCAGTCAACACAAGAATAGAGCATGTTTTACATAATATGTATCTAAAAACTCTCCCTTGCATGAGCAAGCAGAGTGGGAGGGTTCAAATCTGAGAGTCGGCGATCAACGATCTCCCCGAAAGGGATTATTGTGTGCGATGCACCATAACATCACTCGTTCCACTCCACTGGGTACACTCAGGTAAAAAATCAAAACAGGCCCAGGAAATCGCCAAAGAAATGTCTTCGGGAGGCTGCGAGAGGGCGACCGATTACTCCTCCGGAACAGCCTAGACCTCAATCCACAGGCTGCTGCAGGGCTTGGCATGTTAAAGAGAGCAGTCGTCCGAGCATACATAGTACATAGAGAGCATCTTGATTAGTTATATATCAATGCCTCCTGGGGCTACCCAGCAAGAATGATGACTGCAGCTAGCTATAGATATTTCCCATACTTCGGACATCAATTAATCAATCGGCCTCATGTAATATCTCAAACCTCGGAATTCGTGTTCCGTGAGGTCGCCGGCGTTCCAGGGGACTAGGTTCGAGAGCATAAAAGGGTCCTTCCATTCGAGGTAATCCAATTTTCCTCGGGACCCTTCCATATTCCTCGAAAAGTCTTCTGAACGTCAACCAAATAAAGAAAATCAAACACAATCGGCGTTGAATATCCCCAAAAAATCACTGTAGGAACCCGGAGATCGAAAGAAACCAGAGGCCCGGCTGGGGAGCTGCGATCTTCAAGTTATGTACATTTGCTACAGCACCGCGCATGCGGACAGGCAAGGCATGAAATGTAAAGAAGGAGACACTCGATTGAGCTGGCCGATTTCTGCAGCCCATTGGTCGGCGCATCCTCCGGGGGAAGCCAACTTAGGACCACCGCACCAGGTATATAACATCTTATTTCCATCCCTCGAATACCCGCTAATTATTTGCCGCCACAGATTCCAGCTCTCCTGGACTGCATAAAACACCGCTCCTGTGGATCCTCTCGCCATATTCGACTGGACGACGACATCCAAGGCTGTTAATTCGTCGAGCCCCTCTTCACCGTCTCGCGAACTGAGGCCCTATGGCACTTCTACGGCAATGTTTGATCTGCTCTCCAGTGGTAAGTACTATTGATAACTCATTCTTCCTCGACACTGAACTTCTCGCCAATGCCTGATGGCTTGCAGCGACGGGGCGCATGCAGATCCTCGACCAAGGCTTGTTCTAAATCCTTGGACACCAGGAGCTCCACTCTGCTTGGAGGGTGGGAGATCGTTCATGACTCATTCGATCTATGTATGCTGAACGCGGTCTCCGCCGTCGAGTTCGTCAACCGCTTCAGAGAGGAGGATGGCGCCCAAATTTATATGCTACGCCCTCATGCACATGGAAAAGATGGTCCTATTCTGACCTTGAGCAAGGTCGTTGATTTTTATGCGGTAAGAAGGACTATAAAAACTGTGAGTTGTTTCTTTTTGGAAACTAAAATCTCAGTATGGTCACCGACTTCGTTTCCTAAGCGACTTTGTTCTTCAGACCGCCATCGAAAGTATTCAAGCCAAACGCACCGCGCCAACTCTGGAAGCGACTAGCTTCCGAAGCTCCAACAAAGAACCCGAAGACTCAAACTTGAAAGCGATTGTAGTCGGTTGGAAGGCGCGAAGGAAGGCGGCATGTGCTCGCGGACGAAGGCGACGTAAGAGTGTCGAAGACGTTTAAGACCAGACAGACGCTTAAACGAAGTGGTAGCAGGATAGAAGTGGAAGGGTGAGGGGCCAATCTCGCTACAGATTTGTACGTGTTGGAAGTTCATTTCTCCTCGTTGGCCTTCTGACAATCTCACTCTGACGACGTGCGGCACTTCCAAACCAAGATGCAAACCAGCGACAAAGACAGTTCCTCACTGCAGTTAAACGTAGTTGTGAATATTATACAAGTTGTATTCTGCTGACTTTTCCCACTATCCGGGATGCGAGCGACGTTCGAACGTCTCCACGAAACATCATGCAACCTCCTCTCGCTTCGATAATTTAGCAACTTCCTGCGAGGCGTAAGCTGCATCCTGAGTAAGCCCGATTTGTTGAAAATCCTCAGCAGCTTGTGTATAAGGACCGATCGCGTCACTGTAATTGCCCTGGTCGCGATGCACGTCAGCAAGGTTCAACAGAGCACGAGCTCTCCCGTATCGGTCGCCGAACTCAGTGGCGATGTCGAGAGCTTCTAGGTTGAGCGTGGTTGCCTGGCTATACTGCTTTTGAAGCCGATGTATCTCAGCGAGACACCGCAAAGTTTCCGCTCTCCCTCGTCTATCGCTGATGTTGGTCTGGATTTGCAGGGCATCAGAGTAGAATGTAATGGCCTGGCTGTACTCCTTTTGAGCCCTATGCACATCAGCAAGACCAAGAAGATCAGAGGCTCTCGCTTGTCTGTCGCCGATGTCGGTGTGGATTTGTAGGGCTTCCAAGTAGAATGCCACGGCCTGGCTGTACTCCTTTCGATGCCGATGCACCTCAGCGAGACCAAAAAGAACGTTGGCCCTCCCTCTTCTGTTGCCGATGTCGGTGCGGATTTGTAGGGCTTCCGAGTAGAATCTGACGGCCTGGCTGTACTCGCCTCGAAATCGATGTATCTGGGCCAGCCCAAACAGCGCAGCAGACTCCCCTCCCTTATCGCCGATGTCTCTGTAGCTACCCAAAGCGTTGTTGTAGAAACCCAACGCGTTGGCGTAGTCACCCTGCTGCCTGTGCATCTCTCCCAGTTTCACTAGAAGCGCTGGAGAGCGAGCTCGAACAGCTGCTGCTTCTGTGGTCCGTATCGGGTTTGGAATAATCATTGGCTGTATCGATTTCGTCAATAGCGTGTACTTGACCCCGAATCAACATTACTCGCCATCCAATCGAATAATTTCCGACAATCCTCAGCAGTCGGTCGTTTTCTAGGGTCGATGCTCCAGCACGCAAGCATGAGAGAACAAAGCGCCTGAATCAACGACATGCGAACATGGTCGGTGATGGATGGAAGATCTCCCTGAATGACCCGTTTGATAACAAGGCTGTCTTTGACGACATCTTGAAATGGAATTGAGTTTGTCATTACCTATTTTGGAGCAGATGTTGTGAGGCTCGATTGCGAACAATATAGAAATTGAACTTGGCTACCTCGTAAGCGACCCATCCCAATGCCCAAATGTCGCTCCCAAGGCAAGCTTCTTCCTCTCTCAGCACCTCTGGGGGGGCCCACCGAAGCGTGTACTTATCTCCCGTCAACGTTATGCCCATCGTATTGGTGGAGCTGCAGAACGTTGCTTCCAGCGACAGGGCTGCCTGCGGTTTGGTCTCAGCTTGACTCGTCTCCGTGTCCGTCTCCTTGGCTACGAGACGCCGAGCGGATCCAAAGTCGGTGATTACCGCACGGCATTTGGAGTTGACCAATATGTTTATCTGAAAAGTTGGACAATGTTTGCCGGGGGTTCGGTATGACACTGTCGGGACGTACAGATTTCAAATCGCCATGGCGTATGGGAGGCGTTCGAGTATGAAGGTATTCTACTCCTTCACCCACATCGTTAATCTTGAATACAGAGTGTCAGAGGTAGGTCGAAGGAAAGTAGTTCGATCGTACCAGGGAGATTCGTTCCGGAATATCCCAGTCCGCTGACGCGATAAAGTCCCTCAATGTACCATTGTCCTCCCAGGGAAAGACCAGCCAGATTATATCCTTGTCCAAGTCCTCGACGAATCCTTCGAGCTCGATGACGTTTTCGTGAGAAAGGTCAACCAAGAATCCCGCTTCTCTCAATGTCAACTGAGCCGAAAGAGTTAGCGCTGAAGACTCCGCGTGATTGGATGGGGGGTCCTTACCCCCAGCACCTTCGCTCGATCGTCTGATATGTTCATTTTTTTGACTGCTACAGGCTGTGCAGTGGAATCGATGAGCCACCCGACGTCACTGTAAATCACTAAAGAAGCTGTTCAGCACCGACCTTCGGCCACCGGGACGTTACTCCTTCGGGACCATTGGGTTCGAGACTTTTGCCTTGGGTGACATCGGATTGGTCTTTCTGGTCTTCATCACGGGAGGGGGTGGTCGGAAATCCTTCTACAACCGTCGCGTTCCCTCCATGGACCTCGAGGGCGTCTTTGACTGATGACCGATCAATCCGCCATTTTGCAAGCTTCTTGAGCTTATCCCTCTACGAAGAGGTATTAATTTCATGAGTTATCGAAATATCCCTTTGAGCCCGAGAAGGACGTACCAGCTTGAGGCTCGGCTGGAAACTCCAAAGAGTTAGCGATGAAGACTCCGCGTGATTGGATGGACGGTTCTTACTCCCAGTATCCTCGCTCGATCGTCTGACATGTTCATTTTTGTGACTGCTACAGGCTGTGAAGTTGGAACGATGAGCCGCCGGACGTCACTGCACACCACCAGAGCTGTTCAGCACCGACCTTCGGTTGCCGGGACGTTTCTCCTTCGGCATCATCGGGGCCGAGATCTTTGCCTTGGATGACATAGAATTGGTCCTTCTGGTCTTTACCACCGGACGGGGATGCCAGAGACCCTTTTACAACCGTTGCGTTCCCTCCACGAAACTCGGGGGCGTCTTCGGGGAATCCGACTGATGCTTGATCAATCCGCCATTTTGCAAGCTTCTCGAGCTTATCCCCCACGAAGAGAGTATTAATTTCGTGAATTATCGAAATCGACCTTTGAGACCCGAGAAGGACGTACCAGCTTGGCGCTCGGCTGGAGTCCACCGGGGGGCACCTCGTGGTTCAGCGGTGACGCGGGCAAGCCAGAAGCGCCGGCATCGTGGCTTTCGACTTTTTGCATAGGATTCTATAAAGGAGAAGAGCGTACGTGATTGCTAGAGCCGCAGTTGGGTGTGCTTTGCAGAGAAGGAGGGAAGCGGATAGAGAGGTGATGGGGGACTGGGCGATGAATCGCGGCAAGGGGTATAAAAGGAACGCAGGAAGCTTTTCCCACCCGGCACTGGATCTCAGTCTGCCTTTCTTCGTGAGGTCGATGAACACGCTGCAATGGTCTCGCAGCTGGGCGCTTGTCGGCTCCCCTCGGCCGCGCGGTGAAGGTGAGGTTCTGTCGCACATGAAATCAACCCACTGAGACCTTTCGCGGAGAGTCGGCGATGCAGAAAATAATAGAACTCGGCCAACAACACTCACGACATTCTATAGGCGGCACTACGGCCCTAGGGCCATTTTTTACATCGCGCGAGAGACAAACCCGAAACAGGAAGAAAAGAAACAAAACACGGAAACAGAAAAACAGAAAAAAGAAAACACGGAAACAGAGAAGCAACAAAAAGCAGAATTAAGGGTGGGAGGGAGGGTGGCGGAAAAAGGGGAGAGCTCATTGAGAGGCGCAATCAGCAGAACAGAGGGAGCATACCTGGCGGGAAAAGGGGAGAGCTAACGAAAACCACAGCACATTTGCGACCGGACTGATAAAGAGCCCTCAGGCTGCGCTCACTCTCCCAGGTCAAAAATAGACCGCTTGGAGAAGCTGAGCAATCCATGTCAAGTGCTGTTCCGCGGTGGTGCAGGGGCTACGGAAAATGTGCAGCGTTAGTTGCTGGCGAGCGCGCCGGGGCAAGCGAGCCCAATGCGGATGCGAGCAAAAAAGGAGCAGCGTGCTCGGGCAAGCGTGCCTAAAGACCGACTAACTCCGCAAGGCGCGGCCAAGCATCGCCAGCGGGAGACGCTCGGTCTCAGTGGCCTTCTGAAATGAATACATTAAAGACGACTAAGATCTCGCGGGGTTTCAAAGTCTCCGGAGCATTCCGTCCCCCTCGCGAGTGCCCTTCGCGTTTGATTCTAGGATCCAAATCGTCAGTGGTGTGGGACATTTGGGGTTCTGCTGGTTTCGGTCAAAATAATACCTTCCAGATGGATGGAGCCAGGAGATAGTAGATTGACAGGCTTTGGTTGGTAAATGCGGAAGTTCCCGACCGACAGTCAACGGGCATCACCGAGGATATCGCTCCAGATCAGCGGGTTACGAACCGAATTCGAACTTTGAACGACTGTAGACGAAATTTTAGTACCGAAGAAGAAATAACATGTATCGCGAAACGATTAAGGTCTCGGACGAAACTTCTAGAGTAAAAATAAATTCGAAGAAAGCAGCAACGGGGAAAGTAGTTAGATATAGAGGCATTGAAGCTCGGGTGAAGTATACACCAAAGTAGTAAGAAGAGGCGAAAACGAGAGTTTGTAAGTAGATACATAATATGCAAGATAGTGAAGTATCTAGTACTTGGAAAGATACGTATGCGTTGTAATGTAAGAGCAGGGGAGAGAAATATCGACACGAAGAAGGATGAAGAGGAAGGGGGGAAACCCGAGCCACGAATAAGGGGGTATACGGTCCCACTTCCAAGATCATGTAAAGACATCTCTCCGTTCCCAGAGGACTAACGGACGCAACGCCTTAAGCCTTCATAGTCCTCAACTTGGTCATCAACTCCTCAACCTCCTCAGGACCTTTCGCGCTCCATCGGCACGAAGCGTCCACCCCAACCCTCAGACTGCTCGAGTCGCTCGACGTGAAGCCTGCAACGGCGCTTCTTCTTTCTTATACGGGCTGCTGAGCCGCGTCGCAGGCGCAGGAGGCTCGAACACCTGAGCGAGTTTAAGCGGGCTGACTGGGCCCGACCTTGCTTTCGCGTAATGGGAGTGACGGCCGTCGTCGTAGGCGAAAGGGCTCCAACTTCTTTCTCAGCTGGGAACTCGACGAGAATGGGGGACGGAATGCGCTTCACCCGACTGGGTCGAGAAGAACTACCGCCCAACCCCATCTTCACGTCATCATTGCTAACGACCCAAGCGACGACCGGCTTCGAACCTCGTTGAGCTACGGTCGGTCTCTGCAGTGGGAGTGGATGCGTTGTCCTCGTCTTTGTGGAGGGACCACGGCTGGGGAACGCGGTACGCTGAGGGTGTCGGTGGTGGATTGTCGGCGAAGCGAAGAGGTCGTAGAGGTCAAGTCAAAGTCGATGTTGATGCTGATCTTGGTGGACGAAGCGTTGTTGATCGTGATTTGGAAAAGAGCGTGTGGGGGTGCTTGACCGAATGTCTGCAGATTTATTCTTATTGTCAGTCTCCGTCGCCCTAATGAAAAACGCCACTACGCACCTTGGTCATCTTCTGAGCCCTCCGGACGTTCAACGCCTTTTCCTTCGGGGTCATCCTCCTCCCGTCATCCTCTTCCTCCGCATTCTGCACCGGCTTGCGCATGTACACCGGCGTAGTAAGACTGACAGCAAAAGGTGCCTGCTCTCGGAATCCTGCTCGAAATCCATCTTGAGATCTAGAAGCGCGTGTGGGCAAGACGGTGTTCGATGCCCAAGCAGGTGGGACGGGCTGCGGTACGTCGCTGGCAAGTCGGCTTCGCTGTTGACGACCCGGAGCTTGACGCGGTGGTGCGAACGCCGCCGGCGCTGACGCTCTTCGGGTACGGAACGCGTCGCTCCAGCGGGTTCAACGACCACTTGATGATGATGTTGATGTTGTTGTGGGCATGGCAATCGGTTGGATTAATGTGGAAGTGGATAGGATGAGGGAGCACTATGAGGCGCGGTTGAAGGTCTGACATGGACGAGCGATAAACGACGTGTGAAGGAGAAATTCGAGTGATGGGTAGTTGAAGGTTGTGGGTCGCAGGATGCTCTACGCCCAAACACGGCGCGCATGGGATGGAGAGCGTAAGAGACAGAGGGGTATGTGAGATGGCCAACCTATCCGGCACGATCTACGGGCGTCACATCGAAGTTGGAAAGAGTAGTTGTATTGAGTAGCTGGGGAGACGAACCAAGATGACAGACTGCTGGAGGACGATGCAAGACAATTCGTTCGGCAATTGGCGACGTCATTGAAAAAAGGAGGCGAAGATGGTGGAGAGAGGATTCAGAGGAAGCAGTCAATATCCAAATCCAGGAACGTCCCCGCAAACAATTGTCCACGACAGGGAAACACTTGAGAAGCCCAGACGCATTTAAATTTGGGATACTAATGATTACTTTGAGGAGGAAGAAACTCTAGAGATGCATTTCCAATAAATACAAGGAATAAAGAAAACCAAGGCCGATCCGAGAAACGCAGAAATGCAGAAAATAAAATAAAAAAGAGAACACGGCGGGCGCTTGGGACAAACCCCCAAAGCTCCAAGATTCCGCCGGGGCCTTACATCAAATGCGAGGGGGAATACAAAGCATGTAATAATAAAGTCCAGTCCAGGGGTTCAAGGCCAGTGGCGGAGTGTTGCCGATGGGGTTGTTATGGGATGGGTGGTCTCGTGCTCCAATGAGAGGAGTTTCCGGTGGTAGCGTGAACGTGAACTGGAATACAACGTCGACGCCGACGTCTATCGCTGCAGTCTCCGGGTGTGATCGCACCACCTCCTTCGGATTCGACCGCACACCTTGATACTTCTCCAACCTATTCCATTCATCTTCTGATAACGGCCGAGCACCATCTCGACTTGTACTACTCGCTCCGTAAAACGACTCCTCACCGCGCTTCCTCTTCATCGCGGGCTTCCCCTTGGCCCACACGTGATACTCGTCTTCGATCTCGCGCTCCTTTGCCTCGGAATGGAACTTCCTTCGGGCTTCCCAATCCCACTTCGACATGGGCAGGTCCCGGACTTGAACCTCGTCCGAAAAGGTCACAACCCTTTTCGGCTCAGGCTTGTTCTCATTCTTCTCCACGGCGTTTTCAGCCGCGCGAGCCTCCCGAAGAGGGTGATCGTCCGCATTAGTCGGTGCCTCCGCCACGGTGTCGCCGGTGGCCGGGGTAGGGATGGACGAAGAAGACGAGGTGGCGATTGGAGCAGTGTTAGAGGAAATGGTGGAATCAGGCTCGACGTCCTCCGCAACTGAATCCAGCTAAGAAGCTTCTCGACGAGCAAGGGTGGTTCGTTTTCTACGACCACTGGACTTGCCCCGTTTATTGCCGTCCTCGAGATTAGCTTGAAGAACCATCCACGATTCTCTCGCTGACGCCGCGTCAGCTTTGACTCCGAGCCTACGGGATCTGGAAAAAAAGCAAGTCCCCGAGCTGAAGATTCTCATAATAAGAAGGAGAAAAGCAATGAAACGCACCCCAACTTTGCAAGGAAACCTGTCTTGGGGGCCGTCCCGCTTACTTGGGCAGACGAATCAGCCCCCGAATTACTTGGCTCGTCCGAACCAGCCGGTGGCCGAATCGCTCCGGTGTTGGTGTTGGCCCGAGGAGGGATCGAGGAAGACGAGATCGCGACTCCAACCGTAGGAGCATCGGACGAAACGGTGGAATCCGATACGTCCTCGGAAATTGTGTCCAGACGAGCAACGGTGGCTCCCCTTTTGCGACCACTAGACTCGCCCCTGCGATTGACGTTCTCGATCCGGTCGATATTTTCCTGAATGATCTTCCATGAGTGCTTTGCAGACGCCCCGACAGCTTCGACTTCGAGCCTATGAAATTAGAAAACAATGCAAGTCCTTCAGTCTACGGGCTCTTGAGTATCATGAGAACAAGGAACGAGAAACGTACCTCTTTCCAAGGAAACCCGTCTTGGGTGCCGACCCGCTTACTTGAGCAGATAGCGCGGCACCCGAATCGTGGGGTTTACTTGGTTGAGAGGTCGAAGAAGGAATATCCGTGCAAAGAATCGCCCGCACACGCTCTATGGTTGCGAGAGGCACAGAGCAAGAAGAATCCAGCCTACGAATTTCAAAAATCCAAACGCTTAGTTGTTGGTCTTACCATACACGGAAAGGTTTAAAAAAACTCACTTGGCTGTTCCAAGTAAACCTACATCAGGCATCGGCCCGCTTACTTGAGCAGACGGCACGACGCCTGTACCATTCAGTTCACTTGGCTGCAGAGCTGACGAATCTTCCTTCTCGGTCTTCTGGTCGACAGGGATAGATTTGCAGCATAACTTTACACCTTGGTAAAATTGTGCATAGCAGTCTGGGGACCGAGGGCGTGGAACGGAACTTGAAGAGGAGACGACATCGGCTGGACACGGTCGCACTCGGAGATACTGACCAAATCGGGACCTGGTCCGGCAGCTAGGTGGTTCGTCTCGATCTGCGCCCAGCTCTCTGGCCTACTAGTCCACCGACCGGAGTAGAATAGTACTTGCGATTCATGTGGCTTAGAAGGTTCTTATGCATATTTACATTTACTGCGCCCATAGCTTGGATCCGGACTGGGGGCGCGATAGTCGAATCCACATTCCTGTCACTCAACTGACGCTACGGTAAATATTGGTAATTAGAACTTCTTCATACAGTACCGCGACGAGATACGAGAAACGGAGAAAATTATATAGGAAAGAAAAGACGACGCAAAGCTCGGGACAAACCCCCAAAGCTCTTAGACCAGAAATAAAAACCTAAGCCATATTAAGTAATAAAAAGAAACCGGACCATGAGTAAAATCGAGAAATTTTGAGTAATAGGGAGAGTTCGACTTCTTAGACTAAGGTTGAAGTCGAGCAAACCGAAAGGCCGCCCACGCCGTTCAAGGACGGAAAGCCGCTCGCCTTCGAGCCCTCTGGATGGATGTCGCGGAAGGACGCGCGTTGATACTGGCCTGGATCCTTCTCGGCATGGGAACGGGCGTTGTCCTGACTGGAGCCGGGAGGGAAGGAGGAGGAAGTTCCACCGGTAGCGTGAACGTGAACTTGAATGCAGCGTCGACGTTGACGTCCATCGGTGCAGCCTCAGGTTGTGGTCGCACCACCTCCTTCGCGGCCGGGTTCGACCGT
>WSUB01000413.1:0-12142 GCA_019633425.1 Tulasnella sp. 424 | reverse complement strand
GGACTTGGCTTGATAAAATGCTCACTCATCCCTCAAGGTAACGCTCCCCATTTCATCTCGGTCGCTGCGGCTCTAATACTTAGCTCCGTTTCTAGAGCTTGTCCACGTCTCCACGGGCAACTCGCAGAAGGCTATCGAAGCAAATGGTCTCGCTGAACCCGCAATCGTTGCCGGCATTGCAGAACACAAGGAATCCTACCTTACCTGGATGGCAGGAGAACGTTTTCGTGGCGTCGCAAATCTGGGCCCAAGGTCGTCTGGACGATTCCATCCTGTTCGAGGGAACCGAGTGCCGCTGCAGACGTCCTGCCGATGAAACCACGGTCGGAACGAGGGGCGACTGGTGGACTCTAGACGGCTCAATGAGGTGGTATGTCGGTTACTATTTTCAATTTATGGCATTGGATTAGGGCTCACCCACTCGGCAGGACCACCTTCACGCAAACCGGCTCGTCGTATCGGCCAAGACCGACTCCACCATCAAACCTTACACCTCAATGATTCGATTCTGTCGTGGTCACAAATACTGTTGAGTGCGCTGTTGGGAAGAAGCAGATCAACGTGGGGCCAGCTATATCGATTTCCGGATAAGATGATCGGTTACTCTAGAAAACGTCGGAGTTTCGGAGCAAGCATGAGGGAAGAGCGTGATGGTCCGATACGACGAGGCTTCCCAACCATTACCTGGCCCTCCAACGCTTATTGGGAAGTACAGGAGACGGTTTCAGGAAGTTAGTGTCGATCCCTTGGTGCCCGCTCTGAGTCGTGCCGGAGACCACGCCCTCTCCTTCCGAACCTTCTTCATAACAAGACCGCTAGTCGCTGGCCGAACTTTTGGCAAACCACAACCTGTTTCCGCGAAGCGACCAAATCCGCGCAGAGTCGAGGAGTATACGCTTTGGTTGGGACCATATTCCTCGCGGGGGTCATCGGGAGTCGGTCAGCATACCAAATATTAGGTTATCTAGGTATGAAACATTTAACGTCAAGCTGTCGTTTCTGTACTGATCGGCATGGAAATCCTAGCCGGGACTTTAAGCGCGCTGCGCGGGAGTCCACAGCGGCCGTTGGGAGAGCGGGACGACACTCGGAGATGTTTCCGTGAAGACTTGGAGTCCTCGAGTCACCCGAAATTCACTGAACCTGAGCTGATGCCAGTCTTTGCGGCCCCGAAGCAGAACCAGCGCACGAGAAGGGGGTTCTCAGCCCTCGGAATCGAGCACACGGACAGCGACGATGAACGCGAAAACCCGGAATGTATGGCACAGGAGCCCCTACCCACTACCCCCCCCCCCCCAAAGCCGACCTACCTCTCGAGCCTCCAAGCGTAGTCTAAGAGAGGACGATCCCGAAAATACTCCAACGAAACCTCCCAGCAAGAAATCCGCCTCTCAGGCGGCCAAACTCCAAGCCAAACCTCCGCAAAACCCATCCGCGACTCAACAACCCATCCATGCACTGGTCCTCACATCCTCCAAGACCACCACTGGGAAAAGTCCTGCACAAGATATCCAGAATCCATATGGTAACCCTTTCCTCATCCCAGCCACCAACCCGGCCTCACCCCTAGCGGCAACTTCAAACCTGGCCAACGGCGAATGGATCACAACCTCACCACAGTTCCCATCTCCACGGACCCCGTCACCGAAATCCTCTACCATCTCCAGAAGGCGGTGGACCTGATGAGACAGGCCGAAGAATCCGACCAGGACATCTCATGGCCTGCCAGCCTTTATGAAAAGATCAGAGACTTATGCGATACCGAATCAACCGACAAGAACAAACTTGCCATCAACCTCAGCCATCTAGGAGGTAGCGACGTCCTCATCGAACTCGCTAAACAGAACACGAACCTATCGGCAACAGTTCTTTCTCTCCTGGCAGAGGCACCAACACGGACCCTTAGCTAGTCAAGAACCCAACGCCAAGACACCCAAAAATTCCTATGCAGCGGCTGTCAGCCGCCCTATGGCCCCACAAACCAAACTCACCACAGCACGACCGGATCCACAAGCAACCGCCTTTCACAAGTCCAGGGTCATCCTCAAGTTCGACCCACCGTGGCCTCACTACCAGCAAACTTCCCCCCAAGAGCTCACCGAAGCGTTCAATACGGCCCTGGAGACCTCCAGCGCACCAGAAACCGTACGCGTCAAAGCAGTCACACACACGAAGGGAGGTCACCTAGCCGTTCATGCATCCGAACCGACCACGGGAGACGAACTCCTTCAATATGCAAACCACCTGACAACGCAAGCACTGACATGCTACCCAGGGTGTACACCAAATACCACCTGTGAAGCCCAACCTGACATACCCTACCACCGGATCCAACTAAACAAAGCTCCAACCCGCGACTGGGGTAACAACATCATCGACAACGGAAAAGCCGTCCTAGAAAATCTCGTCAGCTCAAATGAAGGACTCCTCAAGAAAGAAGACTTCGCCGAGCTCCCCAAGTGGGCAGTTTCCAAGGAAAAGTCGGAGCAACTGTATCGCGCACCGATCATTATATCCCTGAAATCAGAAGCTCTCGCCGCCGAGATACCATCGAAGCGGACGGTCCCTATCTTTTTCCAGGGCACTATCCTCACCCCCTCTTATTACCGCCAAAGGGCCCCGATCCGCCAATGCAGAAAGTGCAACTCGTACAGGCATGGCACCATGAACTGTCGCGAACTTGCCTCATGCGCGATTTGCGCCGGTCCCCACCTTACCGAGTCACGGACCACAAATGCAACCAGTGCGACGCGTCGACGCTCCCGTGCGAGCACCACCCGGCAAAGTGCGCCACTTTGCTCCGTGAACGCGTGCTCCTCTATTATGACGTTTCTCCGCTCATGCTTTCAAGTGCCCAACACGACATGGCACTTCCCTCCCGCCCGTCCCCCATTTTGAGGAATCAGTTTGTTTATGTACTGTTGTTCTCTCGGTCCTATTCGAGGAGCATGTTGGAGCGAATGCTTTACAAATTATCTTCAGCAACCGACACGTCGGAAAAAGCGCCTCTTGTGCACGTCGCTCGAGCCACCGGAGTCGTAACAACCATGGCCAATCTAGGGTTCAGGTCCCCGCATTAATGAATTCGGAATGATGTTAGAAAGTACGACTTTTCTAAGACTTTCATAATGAAAAAAATAGGGAACGGAAACGAAAGAAGATCATAAATCGCAATCGAAGAAGGTTAGAAACCTACATGTCACAGACATATGTAAAATCTCGAATTGTTATAACGTTAACTATCGTTACCTTGGCTTCGGCGGAATAACGCAGCGGAGTAGCGTGAATAGCTAAGAGTAACGCGTAAAAAAACGATTGTTCCATTATCACATCGGCACCGTCGGTCCAACTAGTAAGCCAAAAAGCTTGGCTTGTAGAGAAATAGTAAAAAGAAAACAAAATCCCAGTATGATATTGCTGATCCCACAAAAAAAGATGATCCCACAAAAAAAGAAAACCGGCATCGCACAACGCCTTCAAGACAATCCGAACATCTTGCTTGCCAGTTGGGTTGAGAAGCGTTTAGTTTACTTCAACAGTCGCTACGGGCAAGTATCCTCCTTGACCGTTGGAAGAAGGGCTTGAAGAACAGTCGATAAAGCCTTTAACAGCCGAGACGATCGATCCTGGCGTAGGGAGAGTGGATTCTTCTTTGGGTTCATGTCACCGAGGATGGGTTTGCTCGAGATGGGTGATACAGGTACGTTGGCTGACTTGCGTCCGGTGCCCTTCAAAGATACTGACGAGAGGGTAATTCTTATACCTGCACCATCATATCCACCCAACTTCTCATGAACGACCTCCTTAGGCTTCTCCTGGGCAGGTTGGTTACAGAACCACGTAGTAGCGAGGACGGTGCTCGATCCAACGACGAACGGGACTGTGATGCTGAAATCGAAGGATGAAAGCGAGGAACGAGATGGTGATGCTTAAACTCGTCGCGAAGCCTTTCATGATGTTGTCGTCGTACTTGATGACCACGGCGGTGACCAACCTCCATGAGGACCGTAGCCCAAGCCATCCGCCAAAGTTCTTGAATAAGTTGCAGAATCACCCCGCAGGATGACGTTGACGCCGAGTTTCCGGAGAAGAGTACGGGGACGAGGGCCGGGAGCAAGGAGAGTAAGGAAAGTTGGACTTTGCGAACCGACAAGTCGGGGCGAGATCCTTTGAGAGATGTTGTGCTTCACGAACGAATCTCCACCGCTTCCACCACCATGCGCGGCAGCTCCCGTTTGGATTTGCACACGGCCGACTCCCGATCGCCAACCCCAACAAATTAAGCCACTTGACGATACTCGGCCTCATCCTCGACACCAACGCGCGGAATCCGGCGGTGGTGAGGATCTTCATCTGGGGCGTCACTTGGAACGGGGTGACGTCCCGAATTCGAGGCCGTTGACGAACTGCAAGTTGTTTTGAACGACGTCCGAGACCGGATGGACGGCTTCCAGCAAGCCGGGACGAGCACTCCCCGGCCCCGCTTCCTGGACCGCCCAACCAACCGACTGGTCGAGCGCGCAAGGTAGGGTAGGGAGGCGGCTGCGACCGCGCGTTGGACTTGGCGAGCAGGGTGTCATGGGCTTTCGGAGCGGTGAGGACAGAGGTAGTGGCGATTCGCGTTCTGCCGGTGTCGGGTTAGGTGTGGAGGAGAGTGATGAAGAAACGGGTGGATCCCTCGAGGAGTGCGTCGAGAAGGACCGCGGCACTTGCGAAGTAGGTCTTGGACGGGGAGATCGATACGCGTGAGTAGTGTACCATGACGATGAAAGCAGCAGTTTGAAGGGCGAGGCTGACGATTCCAGTTGGTCGAGAGGTTTCAAGTGTGAGCGAGGTGGGCGGGGGAGCGAGGCTAAAGTGGGGTGAGACCGGCAGTCAGCAATGCAATCTTCCCCTTTTTTCCGTCCCCGCGACGTACGACACCCTCGACATACGGGACGAATTTGGAAAGCATTCCAAACAGCTTGGGCGTAGGATCCGTTTAGGAGAAACAGGAGTCTGGCCTGGAGGTGCTACCGAGAGCGAGTCTTCGTACCCAGCTTTCTCAACGAGAGTTCGCTATCGTTCATCGGGGCTTGAGGCTGAGGGGAATGAGAGTGATGGTGAAGCTGGCTGGCTAGAGGGAATGGGGAATTCGAGATGGAGGTCACTCAAGAGCGAGTCTCGCAGTACGGGGAAGAGGGAGGTGGAAGGGGGAGGATGGGGAATCGTCCAAGAGGTGTGGCACGGGGACCTGAAATTCGAATCTTATCACCAAAACCCTTATCGTATCAATTTACCTCTCGCATCAATTTCTGCACTCCCTTTCAGCCTTCAAAGACTACGTACTTCTCTTTCCACCGACCTCGGGTGCGAGCATTCCCAACCCTCCGCCGATCAACACTTCGAAACGAATAAGCCCCTGGCTCCGGGGTCTCGATCGTGAAGGTTGGAAGTATTTGAACAAGCTGTAAATCCGCTTACCAAGATATAGTAATGGCCGGGAGAAGTTTAATCTTACTGTTGCGTGCAGTTGGGGAGAGTTCCCGAATCGATGGGTCGTTGGATTCGGCATTTACCCAAGTCCTGGTGGGAGGAGGACGAACTCGCGATGCACAGGTATGTCGGCAGGGTCGACACTACTTGCTCAGTCATTTTGCGCACCTAGTACTAGTCTATTCTTCTCGCTAAATCACGATGAGGCTCGAACATAAATTGGTAATTGAATGCCAGAGCGTGGGTCTTCCCTCCAGCGAGTTGATAAGTGAGATGGGGAACAACTGACGAGGCGGCAACTTCGGCGTCTTTGCTCCGTGCACGTGTGTGATGACGGCACTCCTTCTTCCAGGCACCAACCTCGCCTTGTCCTGACATCTTCCAACACGACTCTCCTTCAGAACGTTGCAATTCCTCGTTCTTCGCGCGGACAGACGCTCAATGTCTGAAGACCAGCCATGACGTCAGAGCCTACGACCTATCAGTTAACCTTCAAGATCCCCAACCCACCAAATATCAGAGGTGGACCGACGCTCCCAAGGTCCTTGCCAAGTTCGGAAAGGTGTTAGAGCGCCTCCGTCGTTTCGTAACGATGCCAAATTTGAATGTTGAACCGGTCTAAAGAACAATGGGACATCATTCTGACTGGACCAGAGCCACCAAAGAAGTCCACGCAAACTCGAACATTACGTATGTAACTCTCAGTCTTTTCCTATTACCCGTTCTCGTTAACCTTTGCCTGTTTCCAGCCGTTACGACCACGACTTCAACAAGCCGGCAGAACCGTCCTGCAACCTAACCCACGTTTGCAGTTGACTACGACTCCATCCCAGAACCGTCCACCAAGAGGAAAGCTCTCGGTCAATCTATCTCCAGCAAGGCTGCTAGCAGTAGCAGTAACACCCGCCCCACCACCACCAACACCAAGCCTCGTTCAAGTCAATAAACGTCCACTTCATCCCGTAATGTCTCCGCTCCCGCCAAGTCCACCGTAAAAGGAAAGCGGGCCGCTGCTCTGTCAGCTATCGCAGAAGACGAATACGACGATATAGACGAGCAAGATGGGAATGGGGATAACAACATGAGCATGGTGTTGTCGATCGGAACCAGGCTGCAGAGAGTCATGCGGGTCGCTTCAGCCAGGAGGTTGACGACGACAGTGGGAACGAAGACTTTGGGTATAACGACGATTATAACGATGGTGGAATGGACGTCGATGAACCGGAGCAAGATCCAATTCCAGAACCACCGCGATTGAACGCGAACGACAAAGCACGTCGGAACCGCGTCGAGACCCCGTCGGACGAGGAGATGGCGGAATGGAAGGGATGAAGATGACGTACCTGCTCCCGATGAAGATGACCAATTCGACGTCGGGGGTGGCTATGATGACGAGCCACAGCAAGAAGATGAGGAGGAGGAGGAGCCGGGCCCGGAGGAGGGTCCAAGAAGCAAACGGGCTAGGCTGGCTCAGGAGAAGAAAGAGAAGGAAAAAGAGAAGGCTAAGCAAAAGCGGGAACCGTTGAGGCAGAAGAATCCTAACGCCCAGCCGAAGAAAATCAAACGGAACTTTGAACCGCGTAAGTGTTCGCTCAGGTCGTTTTGCTCATCTGCGCACTGAGTTGCTCATCCACGACCTTTTATCCACCGCAGAATCTGACGACGACAACGATACTGGGCTTCGTCGAGGGAAACGACAGCGATACGCACCCCTTCCGGCGTCCACGAGCTGGTGAAGCTCCAGTGCCAATCATTTCAGAAATCGTGCGTAGCACAACCCGAGCCTCTAAGCAAGAAGCATCGACGACGGGGGACAACCAAGCCTCCAAGTAGCAGGAAAGAACGGGATAACTCGAAGCAAGCGGAGGTTTAGGTCGAAAATCCGGATGAAGGCAGAAAGTCTTTTCGGACGGCGAACTCGTGGCTGGGGGTGTGTTGGAGATTCCTGTTGGTGGGAAGAAGCTCAGTTAGCCTGCGAGAGATAACATCGATGTGAGTATTTAGGGTACCGTTGCGCTGGCGCGAAGCTGGACGGCTGACACCACGCCTGTAGCTTTTTTACTGTATCGATGGAGTGGTTCGTATGATGGTTCACTCGGAGCGCACTTGTCATCTCTCGAAATGGGATGTTCATGGTTCCCCGGTGGGTGAAATCCTACAGCTTTCCCGCAGGGCTACCCACTGATATCTTTTCACCGCGTCAGGCAATCAATACTAGCTCAAGAATATCTCCGACCGCGACTGCAAGTTGTTCTTCGCGCAAGCACGAAGGGTCACGGGGAAGGTGATTTCTTCACCGACGAAGCGTGCGTCGATGGTGCCAGCCGGACGAGATGCGAGCGCAAGTCAGACGCCTCGGCCAGCTGCGCGCGTTGGGCCTCCAGCCGATTCAGGGTCACCATCGAAGCCGAAGAAGATTGGAACGAGCTCGAGGCGGTGATATGGATTACGGCTATAATTTACGTCGTTGAATTTCGTTCCCCTTCTGACCGGAACCTTTTCTGTATTGGTGTACCTTGCATCGTCTTCTCGCCTGTCTTTGTACTTCGCTATCCCTTATCTTCTTCCGGACCCTATTTTGTTTTGGCTCGTCTTTCTGTAACAAGGAAGGCCACGATCAACGTGTTCGCGGGTTCCCATTCAGCTCTGATATAAAGTCTCCTCCGCAGCCGAAAGCGCGAAAATCAGTCTCTCTGATGTCTCAGGCATCGTATCACACATGTCGCTGATTGGGAAAGTCAACCTTGAGACAAGACTTTGGTGGATATGTGAGACGTCGACGGCGCTACTGTCACAATATCCTGCACGTGGTCCGGTCGCGTCGGCAGCTCGGCCACCTACCTTTTTTACACCAGCGATGGCGAAAGGGATCAGTCTCAAATGGTGTTAATACTGTCACAAAGACACCGCATAAGGAAGAGCCTCTGTGCCAAACACTCGGTACTCGAGGGCCGGAGGATGTCACGATTAACCACTTTTGGCAATAGATCGGATAACTTCACCCACATCCCCGGACCGGCATGCAAGCCTCTGGAATCCTTCTCAAGCCTCTAGGTCTCGAGTGGCTTGGCGCATTTACACTCAAAAAGGAAACTTCTACTCAGAGCCTCATGTGTCCCTTCCCTTTCAGGGCTGTGTTGGGTGGGCACTTGCACCGCACGTCCACCCTCCGGGTCCCCTTCTTCCTTTATTTATCTTCCCCCAACACCCCATCTACGCTCCCCTCTCATACACCGCAATCATGTCCAGTCAACCTCCTCCAAAACCGCCTACGACATCCAATCGGCTTCCTCCAGTCCCTCCAACTGATGGCTCAACGCAAGAGCTCAGCGATAGAGAGACGCTCACGAGAAACACTCTACTGGCTCTATTACAGGTAACCCCGCCTTGCGAGACGGCGGCACTTCTCGAGCTGACAACGTTGTCACCCCAGGAGACTAACTGGCCCGACAAGTCGAAAGATGCAGCCCAAACGTTGGTTCAGACCATCAACAACGTACCCGACCTTCCTCGGGACTTAACTCCTGTCAAAGATACTGTTGAGGAGCTCATCCGGTAAGGATGGCCTCCGGCGGACCTGATATGGGATAATTAGCTAAACCTTGTGCCTAACAGCGCTCTGGAAGCTGCGCATGCAAGTCTGAAGGAAGCGCCGGGCAAGTACGGAAGGAAGCAAGGAGGATTTAAGGACAAGTTCAAGCACACTTTCTCCTCGCTACGTTCCGGTAAAGGGACTGATACCTTGCGGAAGTGCCGGGAAGAGATCGAAAAGACCTCGACGACGCTTCGCGTAAGTGGGTAAATTAGAATATTTTGTTCCGAGCCATAACGCCAGCCATCTATCATTACAGAGTCTCTTAGAAAGTCAGGCTCAGAGAGGTAAGCCACCTCGACTTTCGATAAACCCATACTAACGCGATGTCGGGTTCTCCTCGTTAGGCAGCGTCGAAGACTCGGAGATGCCCTCTAACCACCAAAATCAGCCAACTTCATCCCCAGTTGACGTCTCGCATTCTCTGGAGCCATCGGAAGCTCAGGGTCTCCAAACGACCTCCCCTGGACAAGCTTTGACGTCGGAACACCCGGCGAGCCAACAAGCATCTGTCCAAGACTCGTCACCGGGCCTTCCCGAGGATCAGGAAAAACGTAGTCCCTTTCGAAATGGAGCTCTCACCGCGTTTAGGAAAACTTTCGAGACCATTGACACAGTATCTGGAACGATTCCCGTTGTTGGCGACTACGTCGGAGCAGCCGCTAAAGTTGGATTGGCCGTTGTCAACATGATCGAGGTGAAACTTTACGCATTTCTCCATCGATTTACACTCTAACCTGGTTTATTCAGACTATGGAAGGAAACGAGGATGTGGCTAAGGAGCTGGCTTCCCACACGTCAAAGCTATCCAAATACCTCGAACACATCAAGAACATCAAGAAGACAGATGCAAAGCAAGGAGACGAACTTGCAGCACACGTCGACAATCTACACGGGTACGTCGGTTCCCTTGGAGCGAATCACCCAGAATTGTAGAATGACACGTTGTTCAGGGAGCTCGAGAAGATTCAGAAGAAAGTCAGCCGGTGGAATTCCTTGGGTCGCTTCAAGAAGGCCTTTTCGGCTAGTGACCACGCTGGAGAACTAAAAGGCCATCAAGATACTGCTCAGGCCGTGCTGGACGAAATGCAGGTTCGTGATGCACTCCTGTCGATGGTTAGGCGGCTCACCTAGTTTCGATCATAGCTGCTCGTCAGTCTGAAGACCTCCGATCTCGTTATCGAACTCAGTACGATTCGATTTACTCATGTTTGTAACGGAAGTATTTTAACGCGTTAACTGCAGGAGATGCCAAACTGCGAGCGGAGCGACGTCACCTTCTCGGCTGCCTCGGGAATGGAAGTTACGGGGCGAGAGGAAACTCGATTGAAGAGGTTGTATGCCTTCCTGGCACAAGAGTCGAGATCCTGGACCGTATAGAGAAGTGGATCAAAGATACTTCGACCTCGACGGAGCGCGTTCTCTGGATTCGAGGAATGGCGGGACGCGGGAAGTCGACGATCGCGTCGACGGTTGCCCATAGTTGGGCCTCGAGGGGGTCCTGTGCCATCTTTCATTTCCGCCGGGGTCAAAATTCGTCGGACGGCCAGTTTATTTGTGCGCTCGCCAGGCAACTTGGGAAAGGGTTGATCCCGGAAGTGAAGGAGGCCATTCTGGGTAGCGTGAAGGAGAACGAGGACATCGCGAATGAACGTCTCGACAAGCAGTTCAAGACACTCCTCGTCGGGTCGCTCGGAAAGCTGCAGGATCACGGCTACCCAATCACAATTATCATTGATGCACTTGACGAATGCGAGAATGTCGTCAATGCCGTCCATTTCGTTCGCCTCATTGATCAGCACTCCTCATTCCTCCCAACCAATGTTAAGTTCCTACTCACTTGTCGCCCCGAAGCACCCCTCCTCGTCGCGCTCGAACCGAGGAAGTGGCACGCGGAAGACCTCGACTCGATATCCCACGTGTCGGAAGATATCACCATGTATATCCGACACTCCTTGACGCACATCCGAGTCCACCATGCTCTTCCTGCGGACTGGCCTTCGTCGGCGGATGTCGAATGCATGGTCAAGATGTCCCAAGGTCTGTTCCAATGGGCCAGTACGGCGATCACGTACATCGGTGAAAGGGCGCCTGTCCAGCGACTGCAGCAATTGCTGCAACCCGAGTCGACCTGGGGCAAACTCGATTATTTGTACCACCAAATTCTTGCAAAAGCGTTCGACGAGGCAGAAAGCTCTACACGGAGACAGCTTCTATCCTGGGTGTTAGAAACCCTGGTAACAGCACCTTACCCTGTATCACTCGAGATCATCGCCTTCTTGTACGCAGACCACAAAAGCTTCAAGGGTCAAACGGACCCCGTCGAGTTTCTTCGGAACGAAGTTCTCGCGGACCTCAACTCCCTTCTTCACATCCCGTCGTCCCCATACGAACCGTTGCGGTTGATGCACACGTCTATTCGCGACCTCCTCGGGAGCCAAGAGCGGTGCAAGGGCCAGGAGTATTTTGTCGACATCATTCAAGCCCATCGACGGCTCGCGAATGTAAGCCTTGCAATTATGGGACGCGACCTCAGGAAAAACATCTGCGAGCTGTCGGATCTTTCGAAGGCGAATTCGGAGGTCCAAGACGCAGTGGAGAGTCATGTGCAAAAAGGACTTCGGTACTGCTGTCGTTCTTGGTCCATCCATTTAACAACGGGGCTACCATGGTCGGAGACAAACAGAACCCCTTCCAGCGAGGTCCTATCCTCGTTCAGAATGGTTTGCGACGAGAAGCTCCTGGCCTGGCTGGAAGTCATGAGTTTGATCGGAGCAACAGACGATGCATCTACGATAGCGAAGCAGGTCCATCAGTGGCTCGAGGTGAGCATACCACCTTAAATTGTGTGCGCAAGGTGCTGCGAGTGAACTAACCACGAAGTTCACAGCAATGGCCGCCGGAGACGTTCAGCGGCGATTTGATTACTCTGTGGAATGACACTCAGCAATTCATCTCCTTGTCTCGGGAGCCGATCTCGTTCAGTCCGCTTCACATTTACGCTTCAGCTCTTCCCCCCTTCCCCGTGGAGACAAAGCTATGGGCAAATTATGGCGGCCAAGCAACAACCCGGAT
>WSUB01000412.1:0-12148 GCA_019633425.1 Tulasnella sp. 424 | reverse complement strand
TACAAGTCTGAAATGAAGATGAAAATCTTCAGAATTACATTTGCTGAGAAAGTGGTGGTGAAAGGGCCACCACCTCCGAGGATTTTCTCACACTAAGTCGCATGAGAAAATTGTGATTTGCTAGGGGTGTAAGAACCATCAATTTTTGTTATAAATATTATTTCAGGAAACTGCGGAGAAAATTGTGGATTTTACGAGGGTTTCATCTCCGAGAATATCTTAGACAAAATCCTCGGTTTCCAGCAGACGGTTTTCAGTTCAAAGAAAAGCGCGTCAGCAAAATACAAAGTTTCCAATGTGGATTTCTTTCAGATGAATACTAATGAGACAATCCAATGCTATCTAAAGAGTTCTGGGCAGGTGGGGAATCATATCTCAGAATTATCTAGCATACTGCAACGAGTAAATAGCCTCACATATGCAAGATTTATCATAAGTAATGACATAAAGAAAATTAGTGAGGTAAATGTAGGACAGGAGTGGAAAATTTTCCAAATGAAATTAATAGATGACCGATGTTTGAATAAGTCGGTGACAAATGGCAAGGCAGAAAGCGGAAGGCAACAGGTGAAAGGTGAAAGGTGACAGGTGACAGGTGACAGGTGTTTGAATGATAAGAGAGAACTTGCGATCGGCGATCGGCAAAAGCTGAAATAGGCGACAGGTGAAAGGCGACAAGCGTTTGAACAGCAGGAGATGACTTGCAAGAGGCGATTGACGAACGGCGACAAAGGCGATGAAGGTGACAGGGTTGATAAATGATAAGGCGACAGGCGGCAGGCGACATGTGGAAGGCGACAGGCGGAAGGCGACGACGGGTGACAGGCGATGGGCGACAGGCGAAAGGCGACAAGTTGTTTAATGGCGGGAGATGACCAGTGGGAGGCGATTGGCGACAAGTGTTTGAAGGGCGAGAGGGGGCTTGCAAGAGACGAGTCAACTGGTGACCTTTTGACAATTGCCTCTCGCAAGTCATCTCTCATCATTCAAACTAAACACAGTCGCTGTTTGCCCGTCACTTGTTGCCGTTTGCCCATCGCCTCTCGCCTCTCGCCTCTCGCAATTCATCTCTCATCATTTAAAGGCCTCTCGCCTGTCGCCTGTCGCCCATCGCTTGTCATCTGTCGCCTGCCGCCCATCACTGTCGCCTGTACTCTTTCACAAATTGCCTCTAGCAAGTCGTCTCCCACCACTTAAACACTTTCACCTTTCACCTGGATAGTCTCATTAGTATTCATCTGAAAGAAATCCACATTGGAAACTTTGTATTTTGCTGACGCGCTTTTCTTCGAACTGAAAACTGTCCACCGGAAACCGAGGATTTCATCTAAGATATTCTCGGAGATGAAACCCTCGTAAAATCCTCAATTTCCTCCCGGTTTCCTGAAATAATATTTATAACAAAAATCGATGGTTCTTAGCCAAGACTTTTTGCGCTAGGGAATACTGATACCAAAAATCTGAGCTTTCTGCTCAAAGGAAACCCTAAGAGAAAACCAAGGGGAAAAACCTTAAGTTCCTACCTCGCTTTTCAGGGTGCAGAAAACCTAGGTCGAAAATCTTGGGTTTTTGTGGGTGGATTTTCCGTTCCCATGAAAATCCGTCAGGAACAGCCTAAGTTTTCCTGTGGGTTTTCCTATGGGTTTCCCACAGAGGAAACATCCATTTGCGTCCTGTGAGACAAAGAATGCAAGAGACACATATAATAGTCCTACTAGGTTGGATCTCAAAATCTTCAGGGACACTCTTCTATAATGATACCTGCCAACAAGAATTCATAGGGGGAGCCGTACTAAACCCCCTCTGACAAAGGTGACCACATAATCGGTCAGCCTCCGGGATATGGTGGCCACGGCTTTCCCGGCCTGTGCCTGAGATAACTAACCTGTAACCCCAAAACCATGTCTTTGCAAAGAACAATGACTTGGGTGTGATCCAATTCGACAGCCCAACTATGTGGGGGCCTCATTTCAAATCAACTGGCCAGCAGAAGGTGCTGTGTAGCCTCCCTAGCCGATGAAATCCACCGACTGTGTTTCCCAGTGGCCGGGAAATCCTTAGACCTTTTCCAATAATACCCTTAACCCACTCATCTGAGTAGGAGCCTGGCTGTGCTGGACGCGCGTGCTAATTGACAGCAGCTGCTAAGGGGATCTCAAGTCCGAATCTACAGCAGAACATGTGACCTGCAAGCTCAAATCCCCTGAACGCATTTAGATATGTACGGAAACAAGTTTTTGTTGAGAACAACTCATATCATAGTGTAATTGTTAAGTGTCGGCAGGCTGGGCGCCCGTGTGAACCAAATGTATTAGAAATGAGGATATAACAGTATTATCTAATTACTTAGCTGAAACGGTAGTTTCCGGTGTTGGGCGAGCGAGAGGCTAACTGCCAAATATGGCAGTGAAGAGCAAAAGGGAAGATAACAGTGGAATTTTGGCATTCTGACACTCGGAATATATTTGCTAAAGCTATTTGCAAATGCTGGAAGGGTTTCTGGGCTTGTTATCTGAAGGGAAAGGCCTTGGCAAATCGAGGTAAGCTGCGGCGCAGCTTGCTGGATTAAGCGCCGGTTGGGACTTCACGGATATAACTATATGCTACCCTAGAGGTGCAAATTACGTCAGGCAAATGCTACCGTCGTGTTCGCGCTGACAAGAGCTTTCGATTGGTACCAAAAGCGTAAGGGGTTTCCTAGCAGGAAGTTTGCCAATCCAGGGATTAGGCGAAACAAAGGCGATAGTGACAATTTCCTTAAAAGGGAATGTCTATTGGCATAGTACTACTAGTACAGAATCTAGCTAGAAGTAGTAAAATTACAGCAATGTACCTATCGTGTGGCATCTCACTTCACAGTAAACCAACCGCTTCACTTCACCGGTCGAAAGCTGCATGCATGTGAACATACTCGAGCCTCACAGCTATATCAAAGCACCGTCAACACAACTAGGTTCAACAGAAACAATAGGCGGAAATAGGACGTTCATTCATTCGTCCAGCTCTCAACTAGGGACTCCAAACTCGAAGCTTATTATAGCCGCACTCGTCTCACATCCTCAGTCTTACATTGTTTTTTCTTTGTCCTCTCTTGCCTCAAGGGTCGCTTCCCCGTTGCATGCGGTTCAAGTGAACACCAGCTCTTTATTTCGGCCTTAATGATCGCCTCGAAGGTCATCTACAACAACGCTTGCTCCAACAAGTCCTGGTACACATTTGGCTGGGGGCTGTTTTCGCTCCAGGAGGTCGCCTTGTACCAAATAGAGTGCGAGATGCGCAGTTACTTGGAGTGGGTGTTCAACAGCAGGTAAGACAGAGCTCTTGAGAGACATGATCCATCTTTCAAAGGACATGTTTCACTCTCTGGTGTAGTTCTTGGCTGGATAGGAAGGTGAGACAAATAGGAAGTTCCATATGGCCGGTAAACGGCACGGGCGTCCGGTTGGCTGGTTCAGTGGCTGTGACGCTGGCCGGCTATCCCAGGATTAGACATGTCTCTAAGAGGGTTTGACCTGGGTAAGAACGGTGTAGAGTGGGGTTTTTAAGACACAGCTTCATTCAGTATGCAGATTAGGAGCTGCTGTTGGTCCAGTATCCTGGGCCCTCCCATCCTCGGGACTCATGTCCTTTGCCAAAGATGCAGCAGCAAGAGCTGGATGGTCCCTTGAACACTCACTTAGTGACATGCCATCTCCAGGGTCCCTCAGTGGCCGGCATTTTAGACCGTTGGCGTCTGTCATTACTGCAGCCCCACCTTGCCCTTTTCAGTGTGCTACTACCCACTTGAATGCCACTTACAGGTCCTCTCTACTTTTCTAGGCTCTTCCTATGCCGCCAGGTGGAACAGCTGGCCGAGGGGAATTTTGGCTGTTGATCTGTCTGGCGGGAATTTCAACCACCACGCTGTTTGGCGGGAATTTCAACCACTGGCTTGACTGCCAATTTTTTCTGTCCCAACTGCACTTCCGGCTGTATTTTCTAGACTTCTCCCAGTTATACCTTGCGTTCAGTACTCTCATTTGTCAGTACAGTACTGTGTTTACCCAGTGAAAATGACCGAGAGTTTGGTCGGCTGGCTCATTCATACATCCCATCATCCCTCACATCACTTTGCTGTCCTCTTTATGCACCGACATCGTGTTTATGCTAAATTACCTCATCCCAGTGGACTTGCATTTATCGAACCCAGGAGGCATCAATTCATGGCCCCTGACATCCGTACTGACCACCTGGGCGCCTGCTTGATAGCAGGAAATTTGCCACATATGGAGGTCCTCAGCAAGGAATGTCGGCCAATAGAACGGTATCGCCTGGGAGTTTGACGGCCACCCTATCGTGGATGCTGACCGAATATCTGGCTTATTCCTCCAGGAGCCGTCTGGGTCTGCTGATAGGGGTGGTGAGACACAGGACTTACATGCTCATCTCTGTTGTATAAAACCACACAACACCTTAAGCAAACCAACTTTTTCATCTCTGGAGAACATTGTAGAAAACTCCATTACAGAATGATGGAAAATTTTGGGAACTTTCTGCATCCCGGACTGATTTCCAGCCACAGAAAGTGTTGATTTACTCTCTATGTGATGGAAAATGTTGTAAAAAAGTGGGCATTGTTTTCCATTGATGGGACTTTTTCTACTGTGTTCCTTGGAAAATGCTGTCAACTTTTCCACAACATTTTCATGAACAGTTTTCCACCCATGTTGAGAATGCAAAACCCATAATGAAAAAACCTTGAGAGAATTGCCCAATACTTTTTGGAGGAGGAAAACTGCCCAAAATCTTCCAGGCTGTTTTCTAAAAGTTGAAAAGTACTGAGAAATTTGGTGATGAAAAAGTTGGTTAGCTTGGGGTGCCAGTCATCATCCAGACCATCTTCCTTGCTTCTGCCTTGAAAATCCTCACTGCTTAACTCATCATCACATCTAGGATATCTTCATAAAATGATCACCAACAAGGATACACATAACTACATAGTTCTGATGTCCCTTAACAACAAGTGATTGAGGCATGATATTGAGCTGAATCACTCATTATCTTTTAGGCTCATTACACATTTCTTAGTTGCCTGTTCCAGCATCAACCAGAGACTTGCTTCTGGTTACCACATCATCCACTCCACACAAGAGTCTGCTACATCTATCTCAATCGGCCTTTTTGCCACATCTAGCAAGATGGGTTGAGCCACTGAGGAAGCATGACAGGAATGCCTGTGCACCACACTCTGGAGGAAGTACTTCAGCTCTTTGAAAGATGATGACACACAGGCTGCAAGATTGGTGGTTGAGGGGTACAAAGGAGGGACTGCAGCGGATGTCCATGAGACAATCAGTAAGAGGGGAAGGAGTAGCGCAACCCAGTCGACAAGGAGTGGGCAGCCTCAGCAAATGAAAGGAAGTGTTGTGCAGTAATTCTTGGGGCACACTAGACACTCCTCCTCTGGAGAATCAGTACTCGCTCACCCTGTATCACCTGACCTAGGAAATTGAGGCGCATTAGATAAACATCAAAGAAAGCTTTAAATCTGCAAGGATACAAGAAGCAGGTGGAATCGGAGTGTTGTGTGAAAACCTGGTAGCTTCCCCTTGTATGAACCTGTGCATGATTTTCCATTCATGCTATTTGATCCATTCATGTCTGTTTCACTACTGTGATGTGGTCCCTCTGAAAGCCTTGAACGAGCTTTAGATATACCTGCAAAGCACCTATTAGAGCCACTAGCAATGAAGGAGTACTCTTCCTCTCTAACCCCAGTGATTGGTCCAGGAGACCCAGGACCTTTGCTGAAGAAACAGTTTTCACTCAACTAGGACAGGAACAGCTTGTTGGAGCTGTCAAATTGTAGATCAGAAGTTAGCTATGCAATAGCGAGCAATGTCATTATGGTGCAGATGAATCCTGTGTGCTCCCTTGCTGTGATAGCTAGATTTCATGTGCTGGGAGACTTGGGTGACAGAACTGACCATGAATGAATGACCTTTCACCAATGCAATACTAGTCTCCAAAAGCAGAGTGTAGAGCATGAAACATCAGGGTTGTTCTTAGATATAAGGCCATGTACATTCTCCTTAACAGAAACTGAGCAACCTTGCTATCCTAGGTACTCACTTCCCTAGCAAATGATGCTTTTCTCATGTGACTAAGCCTGATAAAATCATTGGAGGTGTGACAACCTTGTCACATGACCTGCCTTTCCCAGTCACGTGATCAGGAATTCCAATCACATGAACATGAGTTGTATGATTGATTGTCCAATTGCTTGCAACCAGATGATAGATTCTTCTGCCTCCACCAAGAGCCAACTGTGCCCTAGTCCCATTACACTCAATGACACATCATGGATATTCCAGCAACCACATATAGATGTTCGGAAACAAGATTGCCTTGCAATCAGACATCTAACACTAAACTTCACTCCTTCTCCAACAGCAGTTGGTGTACAATGGTGAATTGGGGAAGTATGAATGAGTACCGTCAATCCTCAAGGCCAATTCAGAGGAACCTGCTTCAGCTGGTAACAAGCTGAATTCTAAGGTGGTGAGAAAGGTAAGAACTGGCACCAATTCCTTGACCCAGCCTACACTTGTGACCCAAAGAGGTTTATCTGGCCAATGCTTGTGGGCGCAGCAAGCCCAGGAAAGGTGTAGATCTAGACATCAGCCTAAGTAGTAAATGTAATGAAAAGATATCGCGTATTACCTTTGTAACCACTGATGTCCCAAAAGCATTTTCAGGGTTGGTGCAATGGATTGGTCAGATTGGAAGACAGGTCCTGCAACAGTATACATCTATGCTCCTAATTGGATGTGGATTGAAGGAGAGGATGAGCTCTCTGGATGAGACACAGGAACGGTCATGGCACTGACCACCTAACAAAATTGTTAAGACTAATGAGCAAGGTTTGAAAACATTGTTGTACAATTTTTCAACACTACCTGGGCCATGTGTTGATGTTGGATCAATGCTTTACATTGGGTGATATCAGGCCAAACAATACCTATGTACCCCTGGACCATTGCTGTAACCAACACTAACACAACAACAGCTGTCTTCCCAAAATTGCACTTTGTGTTTCTCAAATTAAAACCAAGTATTTGTCATGCTCCACAACTGGAAAATGTTAAATAACTGTGATGCACCACATGCCTGAACAATGATGTGCAGGGGGACATTTGAAGGGCTTGCTATTTTAGGATAGCTGAGCACAGAATGGTAAACTTCTGTTTCCAAAGGCTGTTCTCCAATGTACTCTTCACTGCATGTCTCATCAATTTGAAGCTCCCCACTTGCAATGTCTTCAGCGTTCTCAACTTGAGACCTTTTGATCATCAGTCATCCTAGTTCTCAGATAAAAAGAAAAAATCAATGGTTCTCCCATACTCCAATTGCTATAATGAAGCAAGTCTTCTTCAGTGATTGGAAAGCTGATGGATTCAAGCATTCAGACCTTTTCCATCCTATCTCACTGCAGCTAATTGCCTTGACCCTTAGAGTGGTAATTAAACTCTTTGTTTCTTCTCTTAGTACCTAAATTGGTGCCATCTTTGTAGATGCAATGTGCTATTGATGAATGGGCTCAGGATAAACAGGAATCTATCCAGTTCTGTGTTTCAGAGTATGATGGTGTTTGTCAAACATCACTCCACTGTTGACCACAACTGGATGCCAACAATGTGATCATCACCTATCTAATGCTACAAGATATATAGGTAGGCCATTTTGCCATTGTTTGGCTTATTTTATTACTAACAACCACTTTTATCACTATACCACCAACATGTCAAAAACTGTCCGCCTGATCTGTTCATTGGCCACAACTAGACTGTGGTGGTGCCATTGCCACCCTCCTAGCATGGTTTGAGAAAATTCACTTATGTGTCTCTAACCTTTTGGTGAAAGACCTTTGCTTGTCTACCCCCATGACTAGCTACTATTGTATTTACATGCTATTGAATATATAATTACAATTAAAACCTGCATCTGGGGGGCTGCCTTTGAATCAGATTTATTCAATATCTGAACATTACTCTGAAATCCTTCACCTGCTTTATTTCCTACCCAATTTATTACACTGCAGAAGTTAGAATGCTACAAACATGACAGAACTATGACATCTACAGGACTATAGTGCTATGTTACTACTGCGTCCTACAGTGTGCTCCAGGTTCCTATGTAGACTACCTATAGGTGACATTACCTACACAGCTACAGATCCAATCATGCCCATACCCTACTATTTGGTCCTATGTAGTGGGACATGTATATTATGGATTTAGGAAGGTTGGCATGATTGGGGTGAGGGGCATAGAGTTTGGAGCTGTCCTTGGTTCCTTCCAAAATAATAATCCCATCAGAGGATTCATTTCCGACATCATCTAGGGAATAATCGGTATTGTCTTCATCATTATATAAGCAAACAATGTGACCAAAATGAACAACATTGCCTTGGAAGATGTCCTAGTTGAACTTGGTGCTGTTGAGCTTGAGAGCCCAATCTTGAGTAAACTTGCTGTCACCATTATGGGCAGAAATGGGAGGGGTGTAGACAATGTGTCCCAGAATGCACTCTGTGATGACCCTGTCCTCACATCATATCTTATCTTCACCCTTCAGTCAACGCCTTGTGTATCCTCAGTCAGCGCCTCATGTCGTCGCCTCCACTCTTTAGTCAACGCCTCATGTACCCTCAGTCAGCGCCTCATGTCGTTACACATTCGTTAGTCATTACCTCCACTCTTTGCACTATAATAGCTTGACGGAATGAGGAGGTTTGTTCCTCATTCCGCCTCTTGTCTACTTCTCTAGTATCAGCATCTCTTTTACCTCTTGACTCTTGATCATCATCGAAACGCCTCGCCTTATCCCTTGATATCGACCTCGACTCTGACATTAGGCGGAATCCCTTATTAAAGGCGACCCTTTTATGCCCAAGTACACAAACGAACTCATCGACTACGAAGAAACCCTACCAAAGATCGAACGCCACCAAACAAGACTAAACCAAAGAATCAAGCGCACCGGAACCCTTGCAAGGCTCGACTGACTAATCCAAGAAGCAAAAGAATTCCAAGTGCGGTTCATCATCGACGTAACCACCAGGTTCGAGTATGAAGTACAAGAAATCCTCAACATCTTAACACTCGCGGAACTCCAGAACAAAACCATTGTTGTCCCCTATCAACCGACCAAACGACAACTTCAGCAGCTCTATAGAATCCTACCAGTCGACATCTTCGTTAAAGCGCAACCATGGAGAACCCATCTGGAAGCAACGGAAATCCACAACAGTCGAATGCGAACCAGGAACCACCCCTACTATTACAACCGGAAGTCGACCAAATCCAGCAACCCCTGCCTCAGTCATTCATACCTCCCATCCGACAGCCCATCGTGCGACATCCGTTCCAGTTCGGCACCTACCGAAACGACCGAGCACCGTCAGTCGAATCAGTCACAGGAGACCTCAGAGGGTTTAACCTCCACTCGCCCAAGACACCCAAGACACCAATCCGAAGGACCCCACCGGTTGACGAAGACGACCCCGAGTTCAGGCAAGCAAAGAGAGCGTTCACGGCGATGGGATTAATCGGAAAGAAACACAAGATCAAGGTCCGAGAACCCGAAATGTACGATGGAAAGAAACGAGGACTCCCAGCTGACCAGTTCATCGAAGCCTGCAAACTATACTTCCTAGTTAAAAGCGAAGACTTCGACGACGAAAGAATGATGATCGTATTCGCCATATCCTATCTCACTGACACCGCCAAGACCTGGGCTAGTCCCATCCTCCGAGATATCTTGGGAAAGCAGAAAAAGAGGGAAGCTAGGAAGTGGGGTGCATTCGAAGAAGAATTCGTCAAAGCCTTTGGAGACCCGGATAAGGAGGCAGCCGCGATTAGAGAATTAGAAGCATTGATAACCAAAGGGCAAAGAGGGCCGGCCACACACTACGCATCCGACTTCCGAAGGATCACGATGGAAATCGACTGGGATGAAGGAACATTCATTCACTATTACCGCCGAGGACTCAAGGATGAAGTCAAGGACGCCCTAGTCTATCACCCAAAGCTGACAAGCCTGGAGGGACTAATCAACCTGAGTATCCGACTGGACGAGTGAATCTGGGAAAGAAAGCAGAAGAACAAAGGTCAACATCGTCCCCTGCCTCGCCCGCAACCTCGAAACAACCCCTTCCTAAGTCAACAAACCTCACCTCCTCCTCCTACTGCCCCCGCACCACAGGTATATTGAGCGAATCCTAACCAGCAAGCGCCAAACGCCTTCCAACACGCCCAACCGGTTCCCATTCAAATAGACGCCAATAAACGTGGACCAGTATCGGCCGAAGAAAAAGCGAAACGAAGACAGGAAGGGAGATGCTATTACTGCGGCCAAGCAGGACACAGGGCAAGCGATCACAATCTTCCACAGAGGCCTCGCCAGGGAGTTGTCGACACCACCATTGCAGCTACCATTATCCCCGCACCCGTCGCTCAGAACGCCCCAGCACCCACTACCCCTCAATCCAACAATCCATTCAGTCCATTCATGCAGCAGGGTTTTCTACCCAGCGCGTGATGACTGTGCCATCTCGCGCTCCCGTTCTCCATCATCTGCTAGGTACTGATCATGTGATAAATATGAACTATGAAAATCGTATGAACATGCACCCCACGTCACATCTGATCGTACCAGCAAGAATAACAACAGAACAAGTCACAGCATTCCCAACGGTAATGATTGATTCAGGAGCCACATCAGAATTCATTAGCAACCGCTTTGTCGAAGAAAACCAAATACCGACTCAACCTAAGGAATTCCCGCTACAACCAGTCGCCATTGACGGACACCCCTTGGGAAAAATCGATCAAGAAGTACGAGCCGAATTGCAAATCGGGCCACATAAGGAAGAAGTAACCTTGGACGTCGCAAACATCGGGAAGCACCCAATAATCCTAGGCGCACCTTGGCTGTATCGGCATAATCCACAAATAGACTGGAGAACCCAAAGAATGACATTCGATGACGTCTACTGCTCGCAGGAATGCTTGGACGCACCGGCAGACGTTTTCGGAAAAACAAACGGGCAGCCAGACCGACGACCTATCACACCAGTAGTAGCTGGAACAAGCATCTCGGCTAAGATCGCTTCCGAACACGCCCCGAAAGAACTTCCCATCGAAGAAGCCGTACCTTCGGAACTCCACGAATTCTTGGACGTATTCGAAGAAATGAAGGACAACCACGCGATGCCTCCACACCGACCATTCGACTGCAAAATCAACCTCAAACCAGGGATGGAACTACCCAAACCATCAGGACTGTACCAAGGGTCAGCTGAGGACAACGAAGACATGAAAAAATGGGTGACGGAAATGACGGAGAAAGGGTTCATTAGGCCATCCAACTCGCCAATTGCAGCAGCATGCTTTTTCGTCGGAAAGAAGGACGGGAAAAAGAGACTAGTCATCGATTACCGGAAGTTGAACGAGATCACGATCCCCGACCGATACCCGATCCCACTGGCCACGGAACTGATCGAACGATTGGCAGGGAAAGAATGGTTCACCAATCTCGACCTCAGGTCAGGGTATCATCTAATCCGAATAGCAAAAGGAGACGAGTGGAAGACAGCGTTCAAGACTCGCTTTGGGCTGTTCGAATGGACAGTAATGCCGTTCGGTCTCTGCAACGCACCAGCGGTGTTCCAACGGTTCATCAACCACATCCTTCACGATCTTCTCGATTCGTCCGTCCTCAACTACTTAGACGATACAATGCCGGCAACGAAGACCAGGGAAGAAAACGTCGAAATCACCAAAGAAGTCTTGAAACGATTCAGGAAAAACGACCTCCGTTGCAATGCCAAGAAGTGTAAATTCTTCGTCAAGGAAACCGAGTATTTGGGATTATGGGTTAGCAAGGAAGGAATCTTGATGGACAAGTACAAAGTAGAGGCTATCAGAGAGTGGCCAGCACCAGCGAATGTCAAAGAAATACAGACGTTTTTGGGATTCGCTAACTTCTATCAACGATTCATACAAGACTTCTCAAGCATCGCAACCCCAATCACCCAGCTCTTGCGAAAAGACATCAAATGGAACTGGACGAACGAATGTCAAAGGGCTTTCGAAACGCTGAAGGA
>WSUB01000411.1:0-12191 GCA_019633425.1 Tulasnella sp. 424 | reverse complement strand
TTATTTACAAGGTAAGAACATTCTAGATTATTCTACAATATTCTACGCTATTCTACTCATCGCTCGAGTCTTCGGTTCGAAGGGGAAGACTCGGGCAACGCGCCGACGGACTGCGGGTGCGCTTGGGCGCTTAATTGCCCGTTCAGGTAATTGAGCGGCCCCGAGCCCGTTGGCTCGTGCTGCGGCACGTTGCAAAGCGATCAGTGAGTCGCCCAAAGTGTTTCGTTGAACTTACGAAGCTTAGTTCGACGAATTCGACGAGGAGAAAGAGAAGAATTCAGCGTCGGTTCCGGTTTCGCAAATAAACGGGCCGGAAAGGGAAATTCTTTATTTAGACGCCTTTTGGCTTCGGACTTTCGCGGAAATCGTACGTATAGACAAAGGCGTAAGAAATGATATTAAATATAGTACGGAAAATGAGTAGGAAGGTTTATTTTATGGTACATTCGTGGGTGGGCGTCCGCGTAGACGCGGATCCCACGGTTCCCTAACAAAGTCCCGGGGTCGCTTCAACAAGGCGTTCCACGCTCGGGACCATGGAGAATCATTGAAGGGTCACCAGGGTACGATCCAGACTGCAATGGAGGAAATTCAAGTCAGTACAGCACCGTACTATCTTGGTGTGGCTGTCGACTAAACTGCCTTGCACCAGCTCCTCGTGGGCCTCAACACTCACAGCATTGTAGTCGAACTCAGTCAGTTCCTTCTATCACACGTCATCGTGCTTCTCTGACGTTCTGTTTCAGAAAGCGTCGAAGCCCAAAAGGAGCGACGTTGCCTGCTTAAATGCCTTAGTGATGGAAATTACGGAGAACAAGGAAACGCGGTCCAAGACGTCACTTGCTGTCCAGGAACTAGAGTGGAGATATTGAGGCAGATCGATGATTGGATTAGGAATTCGTCTGCTCCCGACCGGGTGCTGTGGCTCCGGGGGATGGCTGGCCGAGGGAAGTCAACGATTGCTTCAATGGTGGTCGAGAACTGGAAATGCCGAGCCTCCTGTGCGGTCTTCCACTTTCGCCGTGGACAAAACACGCGTATCACGCGTGTTGTCTGCGCTCTTGCGAGGCAACTGGCAAGCAGTTTGGTTCCAGAAGTCAGAAATGCGGTACTCGACGGTGTACAAGAGAAAGAAGATATCGCGGATAAACGACTTGATGAGCAGTTCAAGACGCTCTTCGTCGCATCACTAGCGAAGCTCCATAATCAAACCCACCCCATCCTCATTGTCGTTGATGCCCTCGACGAGTGCGATAACCCAAAGGACGCCGTTGCCTTCATCCGTCTCATTCATGACCATTCTGCATCGTTCCCCGCCAACATCAAATTCCTACTCACAACTCGTCCAGAAGCACAATTGCTTCGAGCTCTTGAACCGCGGAAATGGCGCTCAGAGGACCTCGATACGGCTCCTGATGTCTTGAGCGACCTGGAGCGATTCATCCAACAGGCTTGCAAGCAAATCCGAGACGCTGACTCGGATGTTCCGCAAGCTTGGCCGTCATCTGAAGATGTTAACCGGCTTGTGGAGATGTCGCAAGGTCTATTTCAGTGGGCCCGCACCGTAATCACGTATGTGGGCGATGGGTCACCCGTCGATCGATTGCGGGGATTGTTAGAACAACCTTCGGTGTGGGGCGGGCTTGACGAGCTGTACCACCAAATTCTCTTGAAAGCATTTGATACCGTCAAGTTAGATGCGGGTAGGGGGGACCTTCTACGCCGAGTGCTCGGCACGCTTGCAGTGGCGCCGTATCCGGTCTCCCTCGACGCCATTGCTGGCCTCTACGGTAATGACAAGATCTTTGGCGGGACGGATCGGGCAGGCATCATGCTCTTCCTCCGCAAAGACATTCTTGCCGACCTCAATTCCCTCCTGTTCATCCCCACATCATCGGCTGAACCAATACGCCTCATGCACACTTCCGTTCGCGATCTCCTAGTTAGCGAGCATCGGTGCAAGCAACCGACTTACTACATTAACGTCATTCATCACGATGGGCAATTGGCAGGCCAGTGCCTTGACTCTATGATACGGGACCTAAGGGAGAACATTTGCAACCTGTCCGACCTTTCGAAACCGGCCTCGGAGATTTGGGACGTTGCAGAGAAAAATATACCCCGAGCCCTTCTGTATTGCTGCCGATCCTGGGGAATACATCTGACGGAAGGAGTCCAGTGGCCACTCCAAGGCAGGAATGCTCCCTCTGTAAACCTTGCCGATTTTGAAATGTTCAGTAAGGAGAAACTCATGTACTGGCTCGAAGTCATGAGCTTGGCCGGCGCTACTAAGGACGTGATTACGATGGCAAAGCGGGTGTGTGAGTGGCTGGGGGTAAGTTGGGGACTGAGATTCAAACTCCGAGATGGCCGAGTGAACTGAATCGACGTTCATAGCACTGCCCCAATGAATCAGTCGAATCCAATTCCCTCGCTACGCTATGGAACGACGTCCAACGGTTCATCACCACGTTTTCGGAGCCGATTCAATTCGGACCGCTCCATATTTACGTGTCGGCGCTTCCTCATTGTCCAGTAGAGACAGAATTATGGAGGCTGTACCGTAAACTTGTGAAGGTTCAAACTATAAAGGGTCTCACGGCTTCAACGTGGTCATCAAATATCTGGGTTCGTTCCATCGGTGAACCGGCGAGAACAGTTGCGTTCTCGCCGGATGGGAGGATTCTCACATCCGGATCCGATGACCACACAATTCGACTCTGGGATACTCAGACCGGAACGGTGATCAGTGAACCACTCACAGGTCACGGAGACACGGTTCGGTCCGTCTGCTTCTCCCCCAGTGGCAAGGTCTTGGCATCCGGATCCTATGACAACACAATTCGACTCTGGAATCGTCAGACAGGAAACGCGATCGGTGAACCACTCATAGGTCACAGCGACAACGTTAACTCCGTCTGCTTCTCACCGGATGGCAAGGTTCTGGCATCCGGATCCAATGATGAGACAATTCGACTCTGGGATACTCAGACTGGCACGGTGATATGTGAACCACTCATGGGTCACAGCGACTTGATTCGGTCCGTCTGCTTCTCGCCCAACAGCAAGGTTCTGGCATCCGGATCCAAAGATAAGATAATTCGCCTCTGGGATACTCAGACTGGAATGGTGATCGGACAACCACTCACAGGTCATAGTGGGGAAATTAACTCCGTCTGCTTCTCGCCCGATGGCAAGGTTCTGGCATCCGGATCCGATGACCAGACAATTCAACTCTGGGATCCTCGGACCAGAACGGCAATCGGTAAACCACTCGCGGGTCACAGCGGCAATGTTTACTCCGTCTGTTTCTCGTCCGATGGCAAGGTACTGGCATCCGGATCCTGGGACAGCACAATCCAACTCTGGGATACTCAGACTAGAACGGTGATTGGTGAACCGCTCACAGGTCACAGCGACGATGTTTACTCCGCCTGCTTCTCGCCCAATGGGAAGGTTCTGGCATCCAAATCCGAAGACCACACAATTCGACTCTGGGATACTACTCAGACCGGAACAAGGATTGGCAAACCAATGGCAGGTCACAGGAGCTCCATTTCCTCCGTCTGCCTCTCACCCGATGGCAAGTTCCTAGCTTCCGGATCCGATGACGAGACAATTCAATTCTGGGATACTCAGACCGGAACGGCGATTGGTGAACCAGTCATGGGACACAGTAGCAGCGTTATGTCCGTCTGCCTCTCGCCTGATGGCAATGTTTTGGCATCCGGATCCAAGGGCGGCACAATCCGACTCTGGGATACTCAGACCAGAACGGCAATTGGTAAACCACTCACAGGTCACAGTAACTGGGTTTCCTCAGTCCGCTTCTTGCCCGATGGCAAGGTTCTGGCATCCGGATCCGGTGACTGGACAGTTCGACTCTGGGATACTGAGACTAGAACGGTGATCGGTGAACCTGTTAAGTTTCGGTAACCGGGCTGCGCGCGCTAACCGTGGGAAACGGGAAGTTGCCGCACGGCAAACGTATTAGAACGGTAGGTAAGTCGGAATAAACTAACTTACTTAGTTTATACTGTATCTAAACTCTTGTACCTAGTCGTAGGGTTAATATAAGGTATTTGGGAATATTATCTGAGAGAAAAGACAGACGGGAACGTCCGGTGTCGAGTGGAAACGGTTGGGCGAAAGCTGGGTGCCGTAAACGGCAGTTGAGAGCGAAAGGGAAACTACTGGCGGAATTCCGGCGCTCTGGCGCTCGGAATATATTCGCTGGTGCTATTCGCGAATGCCGGAAGAGTTTCCGGGCTCGTTACCCGAAGGGAAAGGCCTCGGCGAATCAAAGTAAGCTGTGGCACGGCTTACTGGATTAAGTGCCGGTTCGGACTTCACGGATATAGCCTTATGCTACCTTAGAAGTTCGAACTTCGCCAAGCGAATACTCCCGTCGTGTTCGCGCTGACGAGAGCTTTCGAATAGTATCGAAAGCGCGAGGGGTCTCCTGAGAGGGAGTTCGCTAATCCGGGGATAAAGCGAACTGAGGGCGAAAATAGCGATTGCCCAAAAGGGAATCGTATATTCACTTATATACTAATAGTACGGAATGTAGCTACTAGTTGTACGAACGCAACGGAGTACTTACCGCGTGGTTCGGTGAGGTTTTGGGCTCGCTAGAGGCCGAACGGTGTCAGGGACGTCCGGGACGGCGCCGACGCTAGTATCAAGATTATACTCGCGCTGAGTACATGAGAACCTTTATTCCAAAAGGTTAGAACGGTAGATAGTCCGTTTATTACGCGGGACTTAGCGGGATTGGGTTTCGCAGAGCGAGTATGATTTAGAGGGGGTGAAAAAGATACTCTGCCTCGGAAGAGGCAGAATCCGTATTTATTCGCTAGATGAGATCGTACTAGAGTAGTCTACAATATTCTACATTATTCTATTCCTTTCTCGAGCCTTCTATGCGCAGCGGAAGGCTCGGGCAACGCGTCGAAAGTCTGCGCGAGGCTTTGGGCGCTTAATTTCCATCTTAGGGAATTTGGACGGTCCCGAGCCCGCTGCAGCGTGCTGCAGCACGTTGCAAAGCGTTCGGCGAGTCGCCCGAAATGATTCGTCGAACTTACAAGGCTTAGTTAGACGAATTCGGCGACGAGAAAAGGAAGAATTCGGCGTCGGTCCGGTTTCACAAATAGACGGGCCGAAAAAGGGAATTTCTTTATTTAGGGATCTTTTGGCTTCGGACTTTCGCGGAAAGCGTACGTATAGACAAAAGAGTAGGAACTAGTATTAAATATATCAAAGAAAAAGAAAAGGGAAACTTATTTATGGTACATTCGTTGGTGGGGCATCCGCGTAGACGTGGATCCCACGGTTCCCTAACAGAACCACTCACAGATCATGATGACTGGGTTCGCTCCGTCTGCTTCTCACCCGATGGCAAGGTTCTGGCATCTGGATCCGATGACAAGACAATTCGACTTTGGGACCCTCAGACTGGAACGGCGATTGGGGAACCACTCACTGGTCACGATGACTTTGTTTACTCTGTCTGTTTCTCCCCAGATGGATTTCTTCTCGGCGGATGTTATTGGAATGGCGATCGTGCCACATGGGATGCTTTGACACACCAACGCTGTGACACTCCACGCAGTCTTCCACTCCATTGGAATCCAGGCTTCCAAGATCATTGGGTAGTATTTTCCTCATCCCGATTCATGTGGCTTCCTCCACAATACTGGGGGATGGTCCCCTTTCTGAAAAAGTTGTCCTCCTCTCTGGTAGCACACTCGCTGTTCTTTACCTTGGTAACCTTTCTCTTTTTGATGTTTCTCAGGCACTCGAGCTCTAATTAGTTTTTTCCAATTATGCGATCTTTCTTTTCAATTACTATCTTCGATGAATCGATACTAACTCCTTTTATTGCTTGCAAGAAGACTTGTTGTCGAGGCGTAGGTGGTATCGTGCTCGTTCAAATGGGTTCATTGTGCCACAACATTGTCTTTGGGGATCCATGCTATCCAAATACAAGTTTTGAAATCCTAATTACAATTGATTGAGTGGGTGATGGTTTGGGAGAAGCGACGCCGCGATTTGTGTTGTTGCACGGTTCTGCAAATTACTTAGATCACGTCCTCCGCCCCTGAGGGACCGGCATCGTTAATATGCATTTGCAATGCATTCCCCCTCTTCCCCTCGCAAGTTCAAAACACTGACGAGCATGCACAATAAGCCACTGGTAGGCTACCTACATCTGATCGTACCATCCGCAAGACGGACCACCCAAGTATGATTCACGCCGTTCGAACCCGGATTTTTGCCTATTTTGTAACAGATAACGTCACGTACATATGGACAAGCAGTCCGTTACTTCACACCAGTCCCCCCGAAACCATCCAAGAGGATCCGAAGCGAACCGCTCAGTGCTTCTCGCAAACGGTTGAAAGTACACTCCAGTCGATGGATGCACGGCTTCGTATTTGCAGCTTGTCTCTCCCGAGGTATCCGTTGTGACGCCCCCAGTACTTACCTCATGTCAGGAATCTTTGTTTCGTGCGACTACTCTTTTGCGGCCCCAAGTCCGTTCGTTCTACTGGCTTGGGACTCTTCAGCCGCGTCGGTGTTCCACCACAGGCGTCTCCGGGATTGAGAACTATCAGGAGGAAGTTGGTGGCGGTGCAAAACGGAGCCGAGGCTTCGGTTGGGGCACATGTCTCGAGCATTTGAGAGGAGTGTTGGGAGCGAATTGGTCACATTTATCGTTGAGCGTGCAACCGAGAGCTCTTCTGCACTGAAACACACTGGACTATTCAGAATGACAATCGGGTTCGGGTCATAACTGGAATCCCGAGAGCACGATCATCGCCGTCACCTTGTCGGAACGTGTCCTGCTTAGCTCCCTCTCGTCTACTTGGACTCTCTAGTATACTTAGTGACATTAAATACTATTCGATTACTCCTCATGCCGGCCTGGTGGGTCCAACCGTTCCGACCTCACCTTCAAAGCAAGTTAGGCCGCACCTGGAGGGCAAGAGATGGCAGAGTGTCGGACACTTGCAATGCACATTCCATGGAGGAAATTCACCGTTGGTATTCTGACTGCTCATTCGTCTTAGATGGGGACCATCGCTGTAAAGTTGATTTCGCCAAGCAGGACACCAACCATATTACGTCGGGGTCTGCATTAACGGTCGTTAGGAGGGACGAAATTAACTGCAGTGTATATTGCATGAAATGTAAGAGAAAAGTCTCTCAATGACAAGTGAGAGTAATTCCTTGGAGTGTAATGCGACTGTGTGGTCTTCAGTCTGAGCGTAGGGGTGATTGACGCGCTCCAAACTCCGCCAAAGCCGAAGGAACTTCCCCCGTCTTGGAGCCATCCGAACAACGTGCACATTTCCACGGTCTCCAATGGACGTAGACATATGTAAAAAATACCCGGAATACGAAAGGTGGGATAAAATACGTAGATTTCTAATGTGAGGAAAAATCTAGCCAAGAAAACGAAAACGAAAACGACGCCGCCCCGTTTATTAGATTTTATGCATACAACCTAACCACACCAAAAGTTGAACCCCAAGCAGTTCTCGACAACTTCGTAAAGTTGCCGCTTTTCGTGATGAGCTTCATTATGTTCTGCCAGCGCGTCACAGAGAAGCTCAACCGCCGTCGCATCTTGATCGCTTTTCGACCGCCAGTTTGCCTTTAGTCAAAAAACCAATCAACACGTGGGGGTCTACACCGAATTGAGAACAACTCACTTTTGTTCCTGACAAACGAAACTATCCGGAGCACCTCCCAATCCCCCAAAAGGTATTTGCCCCCACTCTTCAAATACTCTGGCGAAATCCGAGCCCTCTTTATATCGGGACCGGACAAAGTCCAGCGCCAACTGCGCGCGAGACACACCGGCGTACGTCGTGGCGCACCGGGGGTTGACGAGGATCCGAGCCGGGGTAAAGTCGCCGTGGGGCACGGTCCAGCGAGAGGAGGGGGGTGGCTCGAGTGGTGGGGAAGCGTCCGAATCGTCCGACATGGTGTCGTAGTCCGACCCGGGGTTGGCGTCCGCGTCCGTGTCGGGCCCGCCTTTGTGCTGCGCGTCTCGTCGTTGTTGTGCGATGGTAGCCGCTTCGGCTTCACCAGCTGCGGCGCCCTCTTATCGCTGTTCGTGGTGCAGAGGAAGATCGCTTCTTGTTCTTCTTCGCTGGGGGCGGCGACGGGTTCGTCGTCTTTCGAAGGGAGGCCGTCTTCGATCTTTTCCGTTTTGGGATTTTTCGTTCGGCTTTGAATGTTTCGTCTTCGGTTGGGGTTGGCCCCTCGGATAACGTTTTCGTGGTGGTGGTGTCAACCTCTACCTTCTTCCCAGCTGGGCCGTCTTGCTCCTCTTCAGCGGGATCCCAAGGACCCATCCCAGCCTCCTTGTTGGATGTTCTGCCGCTCCTCATTCCTCCGCCTTTGGCCGCGTCCACCCAAAGATCACGGCAGAACCATACCTGGGTCGAGTCCATACAAGCCCCCTCGGGATCCCATTCGGGTACTGCGTCACTGGTACTGAGTTTGTGCGCAGACCGGTACGTGATGCCACGGTAGTAGGATTGACCGGGGTCGAGGACGTGGGTACCGGATTCGCAGCAGAAGACTTGGAAGGGTAAATGCGCCGCGTAGCGTTGGGAGCCCACTTTGTCTCGTGGTGGACCGGCGGAGGGTGCGGAAGATGACCGGGAGACACGGAATTGGTCGCCATCAATGTCTCGAATACGCCATCTAGAGGGAGGCGTGCGCGTAAGTATGTAAAGCTGCAGGGGTACCAGGTCGCAAACATGTACCGGTCGGAGAAGATGAAGAACCCGTTGTGCTCTGCCCAATCCATACCACATACCATTGCGGCCTCGTTCGTCTCATTAACCTTGATAGTCTCGAGAATGTCGTTCGGGCAACTGAAGACTTTGAGCCAGATAACTCTGTGGAACTTCACGCTCCGTTTTCCCCAGAGCTCGTGCAATGGTTCCAGTGCGAGGTCTCGGTGTAGGCCTACTCAAGGTGACCGCTGACGGGTCCTGCGTCATGGGAGGTATGCGTCGGATCCGGAAGGGGACCTGCAGAAGGGTAAGGGCCGCTTCGCAATGGTCGATCAATGTCGGTGTGGCGTCCTGCGAGTCGTAATCGAGCGTGCTGACGAAAATGTTCCGATGTCCAAGGCGTCTTGCAAGCTGAACGATGACGGCGAGTTGGTCGACGAGGAAGTGGTCGGTGGAGCGGATAACGAGGGCGACGTAGTAAAGGTGGTTGGCGGCGATGAGCTCGTCGTACGCGTCTTCACGCTTGTTCTGCACGAATGGACGGCTCAAGATCGTCGATAGCACTCCGAACTACCTGGATATCCATATGCGACGGCTCTTTGAGTTTATGCTCTGCCGAAAAGACTAAGTAAGGGGGCGGCCAACAAACACGATGTCGGAGCCATCGACTTACAAGGGCTATTATAGACGCTCCCAATAGTCTCTCAGACCGTTTTTCACCCATCCCGATAGCAAGTCGTCATTATCGTCCCTACCCATCCAGGCTTTCAGGAAGGGGTGCCGCTGGACATCGAGCGCCTTGTCACCCTAGCTGGCACGTTGTGTTCTATCGGCTTCGCTGCGCGGTGTTCTGATAACAGCCAATTCAGCACCTGCGGCAGTCGGCATTTGATTGATTAACTCACATCTCGTCCACGAGGCCAGCTATATTTTCGATGACCTTGGAGAGACGATCAATCGTTGCCGCATTCATTGTTTCACTGTGCTCCTTTGGATCGGGGATTGGGGACTGAGATGTCGAGCTATTGTCGGCGGGAGCAGTCTAAAGTCGAAGACCAAGCGGTGTGACGACAGCGATTTGTCACATCGGCCACTTCAGTCACGCCACACCGACAGAATGGATGAAGACTCGCCGCTGTTCGTCTGGAAGTTCATACCTTGATTGTGGACCGTGCTGTCAAGTTCATGGCGCAAATTCAAGCCAGGGACCATCCATTGAGGGCTGTCTAAGTGAGCCGTCGTTAGTCGACGCGTCGAGGTTAAGAGGGATGGAATGAATTGCAACGTATATTGCGTGAATTGCGTGATTAGAGACAAGTGTAATGTGACGTCCTCGAGTGCAATCTGACCCCGAAGTGTTCGACGCGCTCCAAACTCCGCCAAAGCCGAAGGGACCTTCCCTCCGTCTCTCCCTCAACTCCAAGGCCATGCCGTCACAGGTCGACCCAAAGACTGTGAGTTTCAAGTTCTAACTGACTCGTGCTGTGCTCCGCTCACCAAAACGCAGTGTCGTTGCAGCACTCGCACCTGAATAGATTCAGCGGTTTGAATATGGACTGACAAGTCCAATTCGCTGCATCCCAGGCATCTTCACCCCACTTAACAACGGATAGTTGCTCTCTCTGGAGAAAGGAGTGTGTCGGTGCATTCAATCTCGACCACTCAAAGCAAACTCTTTCTCGCTTCCCTATCGCCGCCTGCTGCCGTTCGACCCTCTTCCGTAGTCGACGACCAGTCCGAGTACACCACGCCTCCGTCAAGCAACCACCTCCCTCCTGCTCCCAGTGTCTCGGAACTCCGGGTTCGTCGCCACGCTGGGACAGCAGAACAGCTGATACCCACCTCCACCATGGGTGACGAGGCGTCCTCGCCACACGGGTTACATCCTCCCCTTCAGCTCACTTAACGACGTCGGCCTACATCTCGCATAATGGAGCTCATCGGCATCAGTAGGCCGACATTCAAACGGTCAAAACACACCTCTCCACAAGTTCACTCAGTTCACCCCAACCTTGCTGCCGTGGGCCGTCGTAACGCCAGACGCTTTCGGGGCTCAGGATCAGCTCGCGTACATGACCCCACAGCTCCTCCCTAAGCAATTACTGTCTTTCACCGGCAACAGCCCGCAACTCAATCCTAGAGGACTTCGGTGCGAGGATTGTCGAATACGTCGGAATAAGCGGAACAGGCGATGTGCAGACATACCGACGAAGCTGAGGGGTCGGCGACGCCCTCGCTCGGTGGGACACACGCAGTGCCAGGCTACCTCGATCCACCGGTGAAGAAGTTTGTACGGAACGTTTACCGTTAGTGTACGTTCCAAATTTTCTTTTCCTTTTTGTGGATTCTCGAGCGGTGGTGCTTACGACGGACTCTCACCAGCTCGGAATCGCCAGAAACTGCCCCCCGTCACCTCAGCTTTATCGCGCCATGGACTTTATCAACGACGTCGATATTTCCAAATCAAAACCATCACCACCGAAATAGCGATATCTCATCAATCTTCGTTTTCTCGATAACATCATCACTTCACCTTCGAGTCCGCCGGCGCCAACATTCGAACAACGTTTCCCTCCCTGTCACGGCTGGCCAAGAGGCCAACCTCCTAAGACCATCCGCACTTGGAGCTTTGGCGCATGCGATTCAATACGTGTTCTCCGATACCGGGTTGGCAGGAAGCGAATCGACACGCTCTATCAGCGGAGAGGGTTGCTCGGATTGGCCGAAACTACGATGGAGAGGAGAAGGATGGGAGGGATTGGCGACCTTGCTAAGCGCTAGGGGCGATATCTTTGGACAACTGGAGCAGCGCGTTTGGAGCAAGCCGTCGACTCACATTCTACGTTAGGGGACAAGGTAACAACAAAGGGAATTGACATTAGGAAGGAAGCCACTGCAACAGGGAGAGGCGGGAGGGGTCAACAGCATGGAGCTTTCGGGGGGAGAGATACAACGCCTTGCACGATGGGTACGGTACCTGTACATATAGTAGCGCGCTCGTTCTTCGTCCCAAGCTGTCTCGAATCAATTGTATATCGCCGTCCTTCATCGTCTCAACCCACCGCCGTTGTGGATCGATCATACCCTTCAACAATCCTCGCTGAATGCAGCGATCTTTACGCCCAGTCATGAGCGCAAACCACCGCGTCTCAAGGCGATATTCATGAGAAATGCGACGCTCGGTTGTGTCGAGCGACAGTGCGGTGATATCGGCCGCAACGGAGTTATTGAAGAAGCGTGATGCACGTACCTGACCGAGCATGGAACCTTCCAACGGAAGCCATGCGTTTCCTGTGAGGCCGAGGCTGTGCAGTGACTGGTGCACCAACTCATCCATCGACCTTCACCCAACCTCCCTCTCGCGGTGCCACACTCTGACAATATTGCCGAACTTCAAATATGGCCACAAACGATGAATCGACGTCGACCGACAAG
>WSUB01000410.1:0-12222 GCA_019633425.1 Tulasnella sp. 424 | reverse complement strand
TTTTCTCCCTCAGTTTTGCTCGCCCCACCATGAGAGTACCACCATTCTAATCGTACAAATTAGCTCTATTTGACTAGGTAATAAAAAAGGGGGTCAGGGGAGTCATGGAAGTTGACCTTACTCCCCCAGCCCCTTATAATCAATGGGGGCAACAGTGGACTGGTGAAATGAATGCGACATCACTTCCCAGACTGGAGAGTATACGCAGTACCACCTTTCAGGGTCTATCCTAGGGCACCCTAACCTAAGGCAACTTTGCAAAGGTCCCTATAGATCTACCACTGACAGCGCAGTAGCGTTTGCCTTCTAGAAGAAGCAAATGACCCGTCGAAGGCATTGAGGCAAATAAGGGAAAGGCTCGAGAGATTCTCCGACTTTGTCGTGAGGTAGAGGAGAGCTCCGAAAGATCATCGAGGTGACCAAGGGGACAGGGGAGATGGACGAGCTGTCTTGCCCATGCGGAATGACGCCTCCCAGTGTCTAGCCAACCCCACCCGACTCCTCCCACTTACTTGGCAACGACCCCACTTTCACGTCGTGGAAGTGACTTCGGACTTGCTTTTATGGGGTAAAGTGGGTGTTGAAAAATTTAATAATCACAACTACAACAAAGTTGGGCGTGGCAGATAAGGTAGTCCTGGCTTTGTTGAGAGGAGAGGTCGAGTAGCAGGGCGAGTCGGTAGCTTTGGTGGTATGTAGTATAAATCCGGTCCGAGTTAAGGTCATGGAGGTCATGGAATAAATTCGCAGTGCTGCAATGCCTGCAGAGCTTTAGGGATGAAGGCGATGCAGGTTATGTGCACCCCTGTTGTGAAAGCGCCGGGCTTGATGATGAGATTAGGTTAGGTTTAGTACGCTCTAGAGGCACCCCTATGGCACCGTTGGGCTGAGAATGATCCGAACACAGAGTTGCTGCGGTGGCTGTTGGCGCTCCGAGGTAGGTGTAATGAAAGGTCAGGTATTGAGTAGGAAACCCCTAGGAAGACGCCGTTTAAACTTGCTTGGAATGTCCCAGAACGCTCTCATGGGTCGTCGATGGCAGCATTGGCGTGTGCCGTGGTGGAATTTTGGACGCTGGCGACGACGGCGGAAGTTGTTCAAGGGAGAAACACAATTAAACAACAGATAACACTTACAAGGTAACCTTTCCCAGCTCCCCATAACCTCGTAAAGATGTCGTTGGACACATGGGCCATGGTCTCACGAAGGTGGGAAGGTCGTGGTCTTGCTGCAGTGTTCGTGGGGCCGAGGTTGTTGTGCAGAGCGGCGGAGGTGAGTCTAATTCCAAGGATAAATGTAAGTGGTGAAATGCAAATAAAAAGCGCGTTATTGGCTTACCTGTTATTGCTCAAAGCTCGTGAAGGCATGACGAAGGAGTTATTGGGGTCGTACGCTCCACCGACGCTAGCGGAGCTAGATAATTAACAAAGGTTCAGAAGTTGTCGGAGTAGATCATTCACACAACATGATATTTAGCTCCTTCTATGCGGCAAAGGCGCCACGGTGCGCCCTGGTGATGTTCGTGTGGTGGTGGAAGTCGTGAGCCGCTTGTCGGAGGTTCTAATCAAGGACCAAAAGTAAGATATGCAATTCGGAAACAAAGAATAAGGACGCTGACGTGTACTTTCATTAGCTCCTAATGGCTCGGAGAAGCTGTCGATTCTCGCCTTGGGATCGGTCATACGCTTGCGGCGTGCGTGGAGGTCGTGGATGCGTACGTCACAAGGCTCTAAAGGCCCCATAGGTGAGTAATAGAATGAAGAATGAGATGCATAAAACACTTACTTACTACTCTGCGTAGCTCCTCACGGTGATGCGAGACGCGCCGTTAGACGCTTGGGTTAGCATCGTCTCGGGGGAGAGTCGTGCGTGCAACAGGAGGGGGTTCTAATCAAAGTACAAGCAAGTCAGGTGGTGTTTAGAGTTAAAGAGAAAAGCCAGAACATGCCGTAGATCCTTACCCTGTATAACGTATTACGTGTTGGAAGGGCGTCGACGACGGAGCCGGGGGGAGAAAGGCTCGTGTTGTTGGGAGCTGCAAAGACCAATGGATACCGCTAGCCCGTCGTTTGAATGCAAATATGTAAGTTAGTGAGAAAAACGAACATCAGATGTTGAAGAAACTAACTTTTCCTTGTATATAGTCCCTCCGATAGTGAAGGTGATGTGGCTGGGCGTGTGGGAGGTACCGGATGTTCAAGGCCAACAGGGCTGGGACACTCGGAAGTCAAGTAAGTAATTTCGTAGCAAATTATTGAGCTGAGCGCACCTATTCATGACACAGGGTTATCATCGGTGTCCTCGACGGCGGCATTGAAAGCATTGGGGGTGTTTATCGTTATGTGCGGTGGAAGCGGTTTGGTTCGGTCGGGGCGCTTCAGGTGAATTTCAGGCGGTTCAGCTTGAGGTGATATCGGAGCCGCTGAGAATAACTCCTGTTGAATAAGTTTTCTCGGTGCGCTGGGGTTGCTGATGGCGGTTGTCGATATTGGGGACTTCGAAGGTCTAGGTGCGCTTAAGACAGGCCGTGCGACGAGGAGGACGGTCCTTGTTGGAGTTTGTCGATGGATCGGCGAAGGTGTAGTGACAGGGCGGCGACGGGCACAGGTTCCGGAAGAGTGGGCGCGTTGAAAAAGAGATGATGTGACGTCAGCGAAGATGTCGGAGGGCGGGGGACGCCAATTTGTTGAGTGGTGTTGACGGATGCGGCGCCGGTGAAGGTCTTTATCGAGTGGGGACGCTGACGGGGCGGGTAACGGCGAACAAAGGGTTTTGTTTGGGGGGCTTGAGATGTCAAAGGTTGTTCGGTGACGTTGGTGAGCAGGAAGACGGGGACGCTAATGGGACATTGGGGAAAGAGTGAGAGGCTGGATAAGGAAGTAAGGGGACGCTGACGGAACGGGAGTTGGGTTATGTGAGGGGACGCTAATCGGCGCGTGTGTGCTGGCGGTGTCGGGGGACGACGAAGGGACGGTTCATTGGAGGGACGCTGATGGATAGGTGTCGACGACGGAAGGTGAGGAGAAGACGGGGGACGCTATTGGGGGTAGTGGGGACGCTAGTAGGTGAGGGGACGCTAGTGGGTGAGGGGACGCTATTGAAAGCAAAGGGGACGCCAGTTACTGATGTGACGAAACCGAGGGTAACGGCGTCTCCCTTACAAAAATGGGGAGGACGTCAATCTTGTCTCCCCCATATCTCATGAAGAAGAGCACCAATCGCTTAGATAAAACTACCGTTGGAATCGTACGGTCAGTAGCTACACGTTGCTACAATTAAAACTATGGTTTTCCCTACTGCATCCTCTTCAGGATTTCACATATGGCAAGGGAATCGACACGGTTCCCCGAGACGTATAGACACTAACCAGCCAGCATAACTAAGCGCCTCAGATGGTGGAGGAAGTTGTGCCGGGCCTATTGAGATTGTTGAACACCAGCGGGGAAGTAGTGCTGGATTTCGGCGGGAGCGACCCGCCTAACGAAATGTATCGAGGTTGGGAGCGAAGCACTGAAGCGAACGGCTGAGAACACTTACAAATAGCTCCCAGTCTAATCATCGCTAGCATTGAAAGCGATGCTGCGGCCCGCTCTCGCCGTTCAGTAATGTCGCTTTCCTTCGTACTAGCATCGTGGACGCGTCCCGGAAGTCGAGTGAAATTTTCAGTAGTCCAAGCAATGAAATGGGCGCGCATGTCAACGAGAGGGAGATCGAACATCTCAAGGCTAGATCTCGACAGTCATTCATGTTCAAACAATAAGCAGCTACAATCGCTAGTACCATTCTACAACTGTGCCGATGAAAAAGGATTTAAAGAATAATAATACCACACCACGATGCCACTGGATCTTTGACTCCAGACTCTAACTCGCTGCCCACTAGTCATCTTCCTCCGCTTTGAGTTTCTTCCCTGCTCTCGATGCCCCACTTGTGGAGGAAGTCGCAGCGCGGGTCCGACGGGCGGAGCGAGAAGACCGTGCAGGGACATGAGAATCTCCTGGATCCGGACCAGCCGACTCCAGGACTTGCGAGTCTTGCCTCTTGCGCTTCGACCCGCCCTCTGGTCGAGATGAGCTCCCGTTTTCGGACGCACTCGGCACAAGGGAGGCCGTCCGGTTGAAATGGCTCCGTTGTTCCACGGATTTCGATACTTGATGACGGGCGGTTGCAACGATATGTGAACGATCCTTCATTCTGGGGCCGTGATCATTGTGGAGTACTTGAGAGGCTTGCGATGAGCCTTCAAGGACCTTGGTAGGTGATCTCGAAGGGTGACGGGTGGCTACATCAACATCCGTGCTCCCCGTAGCCGTCATTGCATGCGAAGACCCTGAGGTGGAACCGGCAACACGCGAAAGATCCGGAAACGCGGAATCTGATCGAGAGTCGGAATTCTCTGTACAGCTACCCTGATGAGAGACAGGTATGTGGCCTATCGAGGACGCGGAAGGGGCAAGGTGCTCTTGCGGAGTTACTGCTCGCCGAGATGAGGCCCGGGGGTGTGACCGCTTGTCGACGCTGCTAGAACCAGCCGTTTCTTCATTTTCTTCGTCACTGTCAAAGACCAGAACCCCAACGCTCTTGCCCTTTCCGTTCCCAACAGCAGTCGTGCCGAATACCAAAGTTGGACGCCGAGTAAGCGGAGCTGGGCCGCGGGCTGGACCAGTATGCGGTATACTGGGATTCTTAGGATGTTCGGACGTATTGGATATGGATGACGTTGATGGTTCGTTCCGGGTATGAGGATCAAGGTAAGGGGGTTGGGATGAGTTGTGAGTGGCCGGTTGGGAAGACTGGCTAGCAGTCTCTCTGTTGTATCGTTTGGGGTAAAGCGCTGCCAGTGGAACAGGTGTATGAGAAGTTTTCCTTCCGATCACAGCTAAGGAGTTGAATACTAATGTCAGCAGATAGAACCAAATACGCGACGAAACTCAACTTACCCAGGCGGGCGGCCTTCCTAGCTGCCAAGGCTTTCTGATGTTCTGCTTTGCCCGGAAAGTCCTCATAGGCGAAATCACGCTCTTTGAGGCCCATCGACAACGCGCGTGAGCGAGGGGACACGGGAGGGGATGGAGCGTGTTCAATCTCCGTGCGGCCAAACGAATAAGTCAAACCAGGCATTCGAGGGACAGGCACGGGTAGACTAGGATCTCGACCTTCATGGAGCAACGGACTCGGCTCCCTCGAAGCTGGCTCCGTCGTCGCGCATGATAGGTCGGACTGCGATGAACCTTCTCGTTGGAGGGCTTTTGGCTTGTTTTCAAGGACACGCTTCCAAATACTGTCCGGGAGAGTAGGTTGACTTTGACTGGCAATTAACTGGCTTTGCAGAGGCGTCTGGCTTCGAGCTGCAACTTGGGTCGATTCAGGGTAGGATGGTGTGTTGATAGAGGACCTGCGGGCGGAGTCGTGGGTACCGTCGAGTAAAGATGGCGATAAGGACTGTTGGGTTAACAGCGATGATGAGCGATGGGGGAGATATATTGAGGAATTGCGGGACAAGGTGGCTTGATTCCCTAAAACAACACTTGACGGTGGGCGGGTTTGGGCTCGTGGCGCCTCCTTCCCCACGAGGCCGTCGGCGGTAGACTGTAGCTGCCCAGATGAACCTTCCGATGACCGGATAACGTTCGGGCCTGTGGTCCCGAACACGCTGCCGGGAGCTTCTGCGTCTGGTTTAGAGGACGGTTCCAAGGCATTGTCTGGGAGCCGAGTTGGTGGCTGTTGAACGCCGCCGGAGGGACCTTTAGCCACCACTTGCTGTTGCTGAGTGTTTTGTCCAAGGAGACCAATGCTTGGCGTTCGTCGAGTTTGGTTAGCTAGAGGGCATAAGACGAGATCAGTCGGCGAGGAGTTGGCAAGGCGCTGGGACAACACTGACATCCAAAAGCCGGCTTCGAGGTCGTGGTCACTACAAAGATAGAGTGAGATTCGAAGCGCTAGTATAGCCAGTTCGCTGTACGTACCACAACCCACAAACGACATACAAACGATGGAGATTTCGAGGGAAGTGGTGTGGCAGGGGTGGAGTTGAATTTCTGTAGTGACCGACGATCTCACGGTTGGTGGCGTTGATTATTTCCTGGACTGACCAACTTTGTCTGCCGGCCGTTCCAGACTTAATGGCCACTCTACTGCCAGGACAAACTCCTCAAATATCCTCTTCAACATCAACACCCTCCAACGATGGACTGCTGCTATCATCCCCCAGCGGTCAACCTCCACCACCGATCGACAAGCTCAACTTCGATAGTCACCCTGCTCCCAATATTTCCTCTCAATCCGAACCTGAAGCACTCACTTTACCTGGTGCCCCACTCTCTGGAGCTACTCTGGAACACGAAGGGATGGGAACGTCTGGACGGAGCGAGACCACTCCGGAGCCTTTAGATGAGCTGGAAGTGCGACGCATGAGGGAACGTCTTCACGTGATGGGTCTCGTCAAGCTTGTAGACGGTGAAGAGGCGATCGTGCCTGGACAATGCGTCGGGGAGAGAGAGAAGGAACTTGCAGAGATGGTAAGCTGGAGTTGAGTTTGACCCGTCAATGTCGCGACTTCACACTTTATGAGTACTAATTACGCCCACAGGTCCTGCGATTAACGCGTCCGTCATTGTCAAGTCTCCCTGGCCAAGTGATCGAGCAATCCCGGACGATATCTGAGCTCGTCCAGCAGCTGGACTTGATTGCGCAGCGGCATCACGAGCAAAGGGAGTTTTGGGAAGCTGAAAGCGCCGGTTGGGCCCGAGTCGTCGGAGCATTAACAACAAGGCGCTTTGCGGATGGCACTCACCGGGGCGATGTAGGTCTGGTTGGATGATTTTCTTTTTCTTTTTCTGACCTTTATACCGTAGGTTCTCGAACGAGACAACATTAACCTGATTTCCGAGAACCGAATCCTAAAATCCAAGGTGAGTACGCACTATACTAATGACTTACCCAAATGTCTGACGAATCTTTCCAGCTTCAGGATCAGCAGACTCGTATTGACTCGCTTGAAGGGGAGCTACAAATGTTACGCCCGCTTCTTCTCCTCCGGCCGACATCACCAGTCCGCGGGACTGCAGTCCTACCAGGTGGTCACAGCACCCCAAAGGCACGAACAGGTCGACCAAAGGATTTCGGGGAGTTTTCAGACGAAGAACTCGAATTACATCACTCAAAAAAGGGACACAACCCCACCAAGCATGCAACGACCGGAGATGCCAGAGCAGAGCACTTGTTGCTTGCCACCAGGAAGCTGGGCAAGGAGCGGATAGCGCGGTTACTTCCCGCATCGGGTATCCCTCATTTACCTGTGTCCAAGGTTAGCGGTCTTGGAGTAGCCACGCCAAGCGTTCGGCCGGGTTTCTTCAGCACGTTGGCGAATCCATATTCAGTTGGAGTTCCCCTGCCCACCGCTTTGCCCTCAAATTACACGCTTCCCAGTCTTCAAGGCTTCTCCGCCTTCTCACCGTCCAACAGCGGGTTCCCTGTCTTGACTCCGCAGACTCCGAGAGCCACGAATACGAATGTGCCAGGAGCCCTTACAACCCAAATCGCACCCTCGACCCCATCCCCGACGAAGCCGCGCTCGCATAGCTCCATGAATCCCCGGCAAGCTAACCCACACCCACCATCTTCACCTTCCAAGACTCCTCGCAAATCTGTGCATTCTCCACCTCGAGGGCAAGGACTTGCTCGACCCTCGACCCCTTCCCATCGAGCGCCACCATCTACACCCCCAAAACCGACAGACAGCACACCCTCCGCCCTTGACCACCTTATCACGGCATCTCGAATACTTGGAGACCCCACAAAACGGGCCGGGTCTCCCGGTACTACAATTGACGGCAGTCCTCTTCAGAAACGACGAAGAATCGACAACAGAGCCGCCGGACAGCCAGTCTCTCATCGCTCCGCTCTCGCCCCCGGGACCCCTCCAGCAACACAAAGCAGTGCAGCAGCCGGGAGGACGATGAGCGCCTTGGATGTTCTTGCCGAACAAGCCGCAGTTGTTATCGCCCAATCACCCCGGAAGGGACCTACAGAGGTTCCTTCAGACCGAGACGAAGAATCGAACGTGAGCAGCGATGAGTCGCATGATGGGGGTATTCCACCGAAGCCTAAACAGCCCATATCACCCTCACCTTCGAGCAGAAAGGAGCGATCGCAAGGCTTCAGAGGAAGTGGAGAGGACGTAGGCAGCGAGGCCTTTGCGCGTAGCACGGACGTCATGGTTGCAAGGAGCAGAGCATCAAGCTATGCTGCATCGCCCGTTGGGTCAGGTTTAGATTCTCCGGTTCCAGCCCCAACTGCTTTGGCGGGCGACCTTGACGTCGAATCGACAACGCCGGTTTAACGAATCCTTTGGCTCGGCAGCCGAGGAAAGGCTTGGCCGCCGAGAAAGGCTCGGCTGACTGGAGATTTGAACATACGGATTAGATAATTGCAAGCTGTTTGAATGTCAGGATTTGAAAGCAAGTGCATAACTTGGAAGCCGCCTTCACGTTCCCGGCGGGCGAGTGACGGAAAATGTTTGATCGGGCGGCGGAGAACGTCACCTTGGAGCTTCTAATTACTTGTCACACCTTCGTCTTCTCCGCTTCGACGTTTCATACCTTGAACCTTTACGCCTTGGCAAATCAAAATGGTTTCAAAGGATGCCACTTTAGGAGCCTGAGAATGAGGCAGTGCTCGCAGTGAAACGGGATTCACATACCGCTCGGTCCATCGCCTCCGCTGACGAAATCGCCTGAAGACCAGACTGCCTTTTTTTGTCGATCGCAAAAGCATCAAAGTAATAGGAATACTCCAAGTTCTCCTGAAATGGAGTGCTTAGAGTATTGCAGAGAGTTTTGTTGATGTGAGAGTTCACGGCCAGGTATTTCCGTTCCTGGGTTCCGTCGAATGACATGACGACGGCCAACCCTGCGTCCAATCGCTTCGAAAGCGAATAAACCTTCGAGTCGCTCCACTAAGCGACTGCGTGTGCCCGGAGTATAAAACGGGCGATCCAATGTCCTTGTCAAGACGCCTGAAGGACTCTCTTCGCCTCTTGCTCTCCTCGTCTCCTTGCATTTCACGGCCATCATGAAGCTTTCTCTTGGTTTCGCAGCGGCACTTCTTATTGGAGCTTCCACTGCAGTCCCGGCTCTTCAATCACGCCAAGATGCATGCTACACAGTTCATAGTGGCTACTTCGTTGTTCATCCTTACAGTACGTTCGACCGCGTCCTATTAAGAGCAGTATTTCGGGTGACTAACGCTGCGTTGTAGGTGGCGATGCTGGTGTTACGCTGAATGATCAAAACCAGGTTGTTTACGGTAAACCCGGAAAGCTCTTGCAGGTTCAGTTCCAGGTTAGTCACACCCATTCCCCAAGCTTTATCCTTAATAGTCAGCTAACTCCCACCCAGGCCTGCCCCAAGCTTCTCGGAAACATTCCGGACGACGACAAGTGGGTTGGCCGTATTGTCTCTGGCGGCAGATGCCTCACTATTACCAACGCCAATTCCACCACCGAGCCTTACTTCGCCAAGGTCGCTGGTTGCAGCAGCAACACTTCCCCTTCGGTCGCTCAAACTTGGAAGTACGGAACAGGAGATGACCGTGGTGTTGTTTACTGGGTAAGGATTTCCCTTCTCCGCTTCCAATTTCCTCAAGACTGACTTTATGGGGCATCAGGCCGGACCTCCGGACAGTTATGGCTACGTCGGTTACATCCCTGACGATAATGGTGCACCGGTGGTCTCATCCGGCGGCCTCCTTGAGATCGGATGCGATCATGAGTGCATCAACTTCAGCATTCGCGCTGAGTTGGATTGAGCGAGATTCATTGCTCCATGAACTAAACCCAGCATTCGGACCTTCTGTCTCGATTCACATTCAATGGACTTGATTGACACAGCTTCTCTTTATTTTTTTCGTATCCCCTCTCACGAAATATACCACACCTACGGACTCTTTTCCTCTTTGGTCTGGGCCTCATGGGCACGCTCTTGTTGATCTCTCGGCAAGCCGGACAGGAGCAAACCAAACACGCATAGGAAGGTCAAATAACAAAGCTATTAAATTCCTCTGAAGTGAAAACACTATTAGAGTCCGTTGCTGTCAAAGCTTACTTTTAACCCGCACCGCAGGGGTCGATAGGGGAAACGTAGCTTGGGTCTTCGCCGCTGCGCTGCCGTCGTTGCGCTTCATCTGTATCCCCTCTTTCTTGCACGCTTCCACCAGCTTAGGCTCATTCAACATTGCCCAAAATAGTCGCTCTTGCATAGATCGCTGGTCCGGAGCCTCGATATCGAAATCTGGCCGCACATCCGCGTACCCTATGGTGGCCACCCGGAGAAGTATCGCAGCGGTCAAACCGAAAAGAGGTTTGACATTCGGCTCCTTGCCCGTGAGGAACTTGTGGATTCTAACGTGCGTTTTCGGTTCACCCCATTCAATGTCGTTGAATGTATGATAAGGAGGCTGGTCCGATGGAGGTGTGGGAGCTTCCGGATTCATGTCGGAGGCGGAGAGTTGAGAGTGATAGAGTGAGGGGAATGATGGTGGAGGGACGATTAAGGAACGCAGGGGGTGGGAAAAGAGAATAGAGACCTCGGGAGTGTTGAGAGCGGGCTAAAGTGCGAGTCTAATTGAGCAGGGCGTCACAATGCAGTTACGAACTAGGCGAACCTTGATTCCTGGATCTGTAACGAGAACCACGACGCTACATATGTCCTTCGTCAGCATACGGGCTTCTTCACGCCAGCCGGGAGACGTACGGGAATACGATGAGGTTGTTAGTCGATACTTTTGGGGGGGAGGGGAGGGGAAAGGCAGCAAGGGCACCATCAGTATAAAGAGCATAGGTAGGATAGATTTGGACTGACGGAACGGCTCTAGCGTGCATAGAAGAGGGATTCGTCGCCGGTCGCAAGGCAAACCAATCTGCGAACGAGAATGAGGCCACCGCAGCACGAGGACAACGTAAGTTAGGCGACGCACCTCTTCATAAGCCTCCCGACGAGCGGTATCCTCCGGAGACTTGTCTCCTTTTTCTCTCTTCCCGCCAGGCAAGGCTGTATCGCCCGCATAGCTTTTCAAATCGTCTGCCCTCCTGTTCTGGCGCCAACATGATTAGATTAGGCTCTGCTGACGACATCTTTTGGGAAGAACCATCAGGAACTGACCGACTGAGAAGCACATAGAGATCCCCCCATCTTCCAATGAACAACGCCACGAGGACCGCAGCAACTCTGGACAGGGGATACCGTCGCGTGGTATATGGATTCCTAGAATTGGCTCGATAAGTTGCCAACGTCTTGAGACATCTTTTCAATTCAAATTTGATCAGTTCCTGTCACACGTGGACGAGGAAAAAATAGCTCACTTCCTGGATTCTTCCTTCAATGGCGCGAAATAGTGTTGCTGTTGCAAACGGCCTTCCCGCTTTGCCCTTTTCGCATTCTCAATAATAGCCTGCCTGAGTACCATGATTGCGTCGGGTAGCCTTGTGGCCGTGTTCAGGACCTTGTCAAGCAGACGTATCAGAGCAAGGTTTGTCGACGATGATGAGGTTGTCGCTGGTCTTCAATGTAACTTGCGCAAAGCCGGACAAACAGCGTTGGACGGCGTCATGGATGATCACCGGACCGGGTGCCTTCGATACCCGACGGTGTTGGTCCCTTCATGGTCGGTCGGGAGATTTCACCATTCAAAGCCTCCGCGGACGCTTCTGGCCACGAGCCCCTGTCAGCTCGTGGCATTCGATCTTCTCATGGCTCTCGCTCCCGACGACTCCATCTCGCTCGCCCATCGTCATCCAGCGCTTCACCGACTTCTTTGAATGACACGAGATATGGGGGTCCGCTTCTGTCGCCTTCGAAATTCTCCTCTACTAGGCATCAGATCCGGATGGAACGGGCATCGGCATTCTCATCACGTCGTTTCTCGGATCCGCCCCGTGAGCACATCCGCAAATGGTACAACGCTCGTGAAATCTTCGTCTTTGAAAGCACCGACAAGTTGATCATCTGACACCCGACCTTCGATGAAAAATACCGATATACTGCGCATCCTTTTTGGGCGATGCGGGGGTGGTTGCTGCATGGGGACTTTGACCAAATGTGGATGGTCTTCGAGCTCATGGCCATGGAGATCGCCTGTATAAGAGCAAGAGCTGTTGGCGGGTTTCGACAGTCTTCAGCGGCACTCAGTCGTCCTACGGTCTCTCCAAACACATCTCTCACTTCA
>WSUB01000041.1:222707-274060 GCA_019633425.1 Tulasnella sp. 424 | reverse complement strand
ACCCGCCATAATCAAGGATCTCAGTATCGCATTGGATCGAGCGAAGAAGGCAAGGGATCATCTCCATAGGCGTTGTCCCCCGGCAACACGGCGGACGAGGAGTCGAAAGAGGCAGCCCAGTCACCTTGGACAATCAGTTACAACCGCGGATGGCCTTACCGAGGATGATGCTGCGGGGACCAAACCGTCGTCAACCCCCGAGGAGGAAAATTCGGTGGCCAGCTCTTCCTGGACTAAACCGAACGAGACTTGTTCTGGGTCAACATCGAGGGGAAGAAGTTCTCCTTCCAATCGAGTTTGTGTGATAACGATAAAGGACGGAGGGGAGGTTCGATGGCCTGCCAAGATTTTCGTTTGGGAGGAAATGGATACGGTTGTGGTGAGCGATATTGATGGGACGATCACCAAATGAGTCTCTCTTAGGATCGGTCCGCATTGCTTTTATCTGTCGCTCCCCTTTTGGCTTATAGGCCCGACGCGTTGGGTGGCATGTTCACCCTCATCGGACGAGATTGGACTCATTTGTGTGTTGCCATACTGCGCACCGATATAGCACGGAATGGATTACAAGATGATGTACCTAACGTCTAGGGCGATTGCCTAAGTTCATTGACGCTGAGTATAAAATTGCGCCGTACATCTACGTTGTGGTACAGATCCTCCTTTCTTTATCCTTTGCACAATAGCATCCTTACCAAAGAATCTGTTCCGCACTGGTAGACCGGGGTTGCATTCCGACGCCACACCATGCCCGAACTCCTAACCAACCGCACCACGTTTCACTCTGACCAGTAACCCATACTCAGCCAATCCCTCGTCGCTCCCGTCTTTTTCACCACCGACGACCGCGACACCGAATATTACGTTCCCTCGGACAAATGAACGTCGTTCTGGGACTCGTCCAGGTCGTTCACAGTCCCTTGTGGGTCAAGGAGAAAGTCGCTTATGACGATTGCACGTGTGCGTGAGGGGCAACTCGCTCCTGGTGGTCTGGAGATCCGGACTGGGCAAGCCCGACTGGGACTACCGTGGCGGATTGGAAGTGAGAGTTTACGAGTTTTCGGAGGGAACAGCTGTCGGGACTATCGTGCACGGGAGGAAGCGCGCCGAGAATGCTGCCACGTTGAGAGCAAGAACAAAAGATGGCGAGGTCACCGTTAAGGTGGTGGAGGGAAGCTTGAAGGGATTGAGCGTGACGTTGTTCGCATGGGGATTGATGATGTCGCCTCTCTCAACGTCTGTGATTCACCCTCCAAAACTAGCTCCATCGCCTTGACTCGACAGCGAGAGCTCGCGTTTATTCCTCGACGATTGAATACAACTGGGGACGCTGAGCTTCGAGCTGGCAGGTTGTTTGCACGCCAGATCGCTGAGCGGTTGGGTCACTCGAAGGGACGACTACGACAGAGAACCATGTATTGTTCAACAACAAGAAAAGAAATATATTCTAGTCGCTCTCGCTCCTTTTTGACCACTGCAGAGGTCAGAAACCAAAGGACGAGAGCGTTTACTAGGGCTCACCACGAGGAGCCCCGCGTTCCGACTTTTGAACCCCCACAAAAATACCACGCCGAGCCCACTTGCCAGCAGTACGATGCCAGGCAATCGACGTACCCAGTTCCACAAACTGGAGTCGGGTCGGGACCGCCTCTTGCGTCTCTTGTATAAATGGTTGAGCCTAATGAGAATATTTAGAAACTGGGAAAATGCAAAATAATTGCAGTCGGCAGGATGGTCGATCTTGAGATCATGGCTTAAAGAGTTCTGGGTGGAGGTGGAGTAGTCATCGCCGTTATTGAAGACCGCTGCTGAGGCGGTCATGTTATGCCCACGCTCCTGACATAAGCAAAGTGCACGACCACACGTCATCGCTTGTTAGAGACCTCCCTTTGCTCGATTTGGGTATCGACCGTCTCAACGCGAACTCTCCCTTCCACCACCAACCACAGTCCCTACCTACCAACCTACCTACCTACCTACAGACTTTCCCACCATGGGCGAACCCATTACACATCAGCGAACCTCATCCGCCAAGCACCCCGAATTAGGAGACTTCGTGAGAAGGATCATGCACAACGCGGTTCTTTTGCAAGTCCGTGAAAACGCTATCGCGAACACAACAAGTGTAGAGGAAGAGTTACAGGATCTAGTAAAGAAGGCTCTGCCTCCCAACAGGTGACGAAACCGTTCCACTTCTGGTTCGTTTTGCTCATTTGCCTGCTAGCTACAACTTCACAATCCTCCCCGTCGGTCCTGGAGGTCGCTACGGAGAATTAGACCGCTACCTCATCGTCTGGGGCTCCCTATTCGAACCAGGCTATCCCTCCCTGCCGTCCGACATGTCTGATAGTGCAGTTAAAAGGATAGTTCAGGCGACTGGTAGAAATGGGTTTCGATTTTCGCTGCACCAGACGAGCAAACGAGAACGGGACCGAATGATTGTATATTTGCAGAAAGTAGAAGCCGACAAATTAGCCTCACGGCCGGAACATTCCCGTTCGGAAACCATGATGGGAGTAGTCCAAGGTACTTCTTCCACGACTTTAGAACCTTGATGAGTTCCTTACATCATTGTCGTTACTCCAGATGTCTTTGGGAGGCCCCAAGCACAAACAGAACTCGACATGCCCCCTCTCCCCGCCCACATGGAGCAGAAGGGCGAAGAATCGGACCCAGATAATTCCGTGTCGGAGGCCGATGGTCGAGAGGGGGATATGGGTACTAGTGGGAAGGGAAACGACGGGACGAAACTTGAGGATGGCGAAATCGGGGACACGCCCGATGACGATAGGTGGCAGGGACTGCGAGACACCGCGGAGCAACGAAATGGTGCGTACATAGATCGATAATACCGCTTCTCCAGTCTTGCTGAACACAGAGCTATGTTGTAGGGTCCCCGTTAGTTGTTGGTGGGATGGATAACATCGGCAGCAAGAACGGGATCGAAATGATGCAGACCTTTATGGCTCTTCTGGCGATCAACGGGAAGAAGCGAGGTAATTAGCACAGCGAGGGGGTCCACAGAACTCACTGACCTTATGCCTCCTTTGTTATTAGGTCCGACCGTCACCGTCACGCTCGTGAGGCCACCTCCAGGCCATCCTACAACTTCCGTGCTCCGTCCGGTTCCCGCCTCGATGCCCGGTCCAAAGGTCGAGGACCCTGAAGACCAGAAGACCATGTCGCCGTTGGAATACTGCACCGAGATTGGGAATGCCGCCGTCGTACATGCAATCTATACCGAAGCCCGCAGCAACGGTATGGCAAGAACAGTGGAGGAAGAAAGAGTGAGGCGCGAGCGAGCATGCAAGATGGCTCTGAAAGAGGTGCAGGAAGTTGCCAGGGAAGTTGAATGGCATCGGAATGGAAGGGGGTACAAGGAAGGTCCGTGGCCGTCCGTGATAGGAGGGGTTGAGATCGTGCCGGGCGAGGCTCAAAGAGAACGGATAATGGAGAACCGAGCGATCTTGAAGAATCGGTGGAGCGAGTCCTGCATGACCGTATGGGACAATAACGAAGCCGCTGATCATATCTGGGCGGTCATTCATGCCCTCTGGGTATGCAATGCGGCTGGCAAGGACGGCATCCAATTCTAGCAATCGCGTTCATGTACATATATACAACCCCGGAGTATCGGCGACGTAATCTGAAACTCGCTTTACCTGTTTACAACGTTACAACGAATCCAGTCGGAAACCCCCATGTCCGGTGATCCAAATGTCAGCTTCGAGCATCCAGTGAATACAGTAAAACCGGGTTTTTTGCCGACATTACTCGTAATATACAGTATAATGATAGAAAGCAACCTATACCAGTACTATCCTGTAGCAACTGGATTATCGCTTGCCCTCAGGGACGATCAAATGGCTTATGCCACGGCAAGCTTCCTCGACCACCGCCAAACTGACACTCCCACTGCTCGAAGCGTAAGCTGCCGCCTCAAGCATGTGCTCCATATTATTCGTGTCCTCCTCTAGCTCTTTATCATCCATCTCATGTTCGTCTTTCTCCCTGCGTTGTGCTATTACGTCTGCGTGTGTACGGGAAGGCAGCATGGACCCGACCATCTGCATCCCAATGGAGTATAGGGTGTTTTCGATCATGGTAAGAGTTTCATCGTTGAGAAAAGACGGTATTTCAGCTGCTGCTGGAGAAGAAGATGAAGTGGTTTCCGGTTCCGCGTTCGCGAGAGCTGATGGATGGACAGAGTGGGGCACAGTTTCAGCGGATGCATGAATTGGAGAGCAAACAACTTGTCACTCACCCGGAAGATAATCTGACATTTGTTCTTCCTCGTCCAGCTCCATGGCTTGCCCGGCTGCCGCTGTACGCGATTGTATGGTCGAAAAAGGCGTGACAGGTAAGTGGACCACCGACTAGTTTGTACAGAGCTTAGGCACGTACCTGTGATATCTAGACTTGTACTGAGGACCGATGGTGATATAGTATCTGGGCCGAACGAAACACGTCAGATTATTTCAGACTTGTGGAGGATTGCTTTACCAGGAACAGGGGAACCAATGCCCCAGCCGACTAGGGATGCTCGTTCCCTTGATTTAACGCGCTCATGAAGACTCATATCTGTCTCTGAAAGGATGGATATGGAATACGAGCGCCATAGGAAAGGTTTGCTCTGGAGTATCGCGCTAACGGCCTGGGGCTGCAACATCTCCAGGACCCAACGCCGGATAGTGCTCGCCCCCGGGAGCTCGGCCAGCCTGCTTGTTGCGCTAGAGGTAGTAATACTGTATCAGAACGTGTAGCAAATAGGCTTTGTGGGTAGTTGAGACGCACCTCTGATCTGCAGACAACAGAGCACCAATCACCCCCTGGACATCGACATCCCCTTGCTCTACTTCGACCAGAAGAATAGTTGGACTTCTCTGAGCAATCGCTGATGGCCAGTATGGTGATATGTCTGTGTTTGAATCGTCTTCCGCCATCTCAGAGAACTGGGTTTCTGATTTCTTCACGGGGGCGATACTGTATTGGTTGTAACAATCTGGACTGACCTGGTGTTGAGAGCAAGCAGGTCGTCTGACGTCAGTTCTACTCCCTCGCACACATAACGAATCGCTCGACAAATAGCTCGACATCATCTCGTGGCGACATACCGTCGACCATCCTTAGATAGCTGGCGCGATGCACCTCTCCCTCGCTTGACGCGCTTTACATAAGTCGACCCCCTATTAATCTTGTTGGAGCCCCGTTCCCCACAAGAGCACGCACACGTCTCCAGGGCCGAGTGTTCTGTGTCGAGTGAATCGACCGAGCTCACGACTTAGGTTGTCTTCACACAGAATCAGTACACGGTTTGGTCGGTCTAGATTAGGACGCTAACTGACAGAGAATCATATATTATTTGATAATGAGTACTAAAGGGAAAGAATAAATATGCGTACGCGGTCTAGCCGACCGCAGCGTACATGTACGGCGAGGGCCTGTGCTTGGTATCAATGAACTTGGCCAATGCCTTCGAAGCCGACGCGTCGTTCTCGGTGTCGTAGTTCCAAGGCACTCGGTAAGAGCTGGAGCCGTGCAGACGAGTGTGGCTGCTGAACGCGCCGTATGGACACCACCGCATGTCTATAATGAGAATTATGGGATAGCGAGTCAACTTGCTTGGAACAGGAGAGAGCTGGCGGAGGGACGTACAGATTTCACGAGGAGGTGACCTTCAAATCCACCGATATCGTGTGACGCGAAACCGAGGCCGGACAGAGTCAAGCTAAGGTTTCCTCTAAGCGTCTCGGACATTGCTTCCCAAGTCGACTCGCAATCACCACCCCAGTGCTACGCATCACATCCCTCCCCTGTCAGCCCGGATTCTACGAACAGCGACGACGACAGATACGTACCACGGGGAACCTCTGGCCACCAGCTGTAGCTGACCTGGCGAACAACACGGCCTCGTGCTCTCCAAAACGCTCCTGGAGGAGGTTGAAGACAAGCTTGTTGTAATTTGAGGTTGTGCATCTTGTAAGGATCAGAACTGTCAAAGCATTGGACGTTAACATGGGGGTACGTTCACCGAAGTCGGTCTAGGTGGTGGAGAAGCAAGGAGGAGAGTTCAAATTTCAATTCGACGACACGTGGACGATAGAATTTACCTTGAAACAGTCAACACCGAGATCGAGGAGAGCCCTTAGCTTGTCGCCGTACCACTTGCACGCAGCTGGGTTGGTGAAATCGACGATCGCCAGCACGGGTTGCCACAGATCCCACCTTGGCGATGTCAGGCCCGCTCAGTATCACAATGAGACAACGAATAACAAGATGACTTACTGCCAGGCATCTCCATCGGTCCGCTTGATGAAGTATCCTCTTTCAAGACCTTCCTGGAACAAGCTCGAGCCCTGCGAGATGTACGAATTGACTGTCAAAGCGTCAGGCGTTTGAGTCTCAAATAGAGCAGATAGGCAAGAAAGTAGTCCGACGTACTCCATACGCAGACTTTAACTCCGAATTTCTCTTTTATGCTTCGGAGGTACTCGGCAGGGTTGGGGAACATGTCTGGGTCGAATCTAAGTTGCGCCATTCATATCGCTGCGAACGACCCAAAATTCGAGGTCAGCTCCGAGAAGGACTACTTGAGAAGGATACGACGACACACTGTCTTATCTAGAAGCAGTCAAAGTCCATAACAAGCCTAAATCCATGGGAAAGAAAGGAAAAGGTTCCAAGGGGAAAGAACCGTCGGCAAGCGGCTGAACCTACCTCGCAGTTGTGCCCCGCAAGAACCCGCTGACCGTCTTCTCCTCATAGTCGGCCAAGAACGATGTGGAAAGCCAAAAGCCGAACATCTAGAGCCGTGGAAGGCCCGGTCGACCGGTGAGCTGGGTGTATGTACCGACGGAGGACCTTGGTGCGCACAGTGCCGGGTTAGCCGATGACTCTCGCTCTGCGGCATGAAGAACTCCCTAGCGTACCTCAGTTGGAGTGGGACCGTAGATAACAAACAATCCAAGCCCCCCGCCTACGACGCTGATGCCCACTCGGCTCATTTTCTCGCTGCGACTTCGAGCCCGATGGGCCATGACGGGCTGAAGCCACTGGGGGTTGCACTCCCGCTGCAGTGACTAACCGCCGATTAGCTCCTCGGAGTAATCAAGTATGATACCAGTCTGCAGGGAAGCCCGAGCTAGAAATGTCAGCTCTGGGGATATAGCCAAAAAAAAAGACAGCTAGACGTACCTAGCGTTGTAGACTGGACCACTACATGGAGCCACTCGGGGCTCCCCAAAGCCTTCGAGAAGCGAATGGAGATCCCCGAAGAGGGAATTGCAACGTCCAACAGTATCGGGGTCATCTAGAGTGACAAGCGACGTGGCAGTCTTGAGAGAGATGATCGTTGTAGAAGCAGATGTCTTGGTCCTCTCTGCTGAATCAGCAGGAGCACGTGCCCCTTGAATCTTCGCTTGCGATATTCGAGCAATGAGGACTTGGGGACCCAAACTCGCTATTATATGCGATGCAATTAGACCGGGAGCGTGAATTTGAGTCATAGAGCTGCTGCAGGCGGTGTATCGCGTTCGGGGGCTTTCGACGTCAGAGTTCAGGGTGACACACGTGACAGCTCTGAGAGCCCAACCAACTTTCCCTAACTTCCCCCACCAGCACTCCCCTACCATAGCACCCACAACAGCACCTTCCCAAAATGACTGCCCAAGCTACACACATCGCCTCTCATCTCATGGATACAGAATACTCAAACGCTGCCAAGTCCCTCCTACAAGACGCGACGCGACTTCAAGCTCGAAACGCGGCCGTTCCAGGCGCGTCGTTGGGCGAATTGCTTTCCAGTCTGAAGATGGCTCAAGGAAAAGATAGGTGAGCTGAAATCTCCAAGGGCGTCTCTCCATTAATCTGAGAGCTTGCCCCATCGGTTAGCCCGCCGTTCGCTCTTTTCCTTGTCTCCGGCGGTGGTCGCTCCGGGAACCACCCTCGCTACAGTGGAAAGCAACAACGCTCAAGTCCGCAAGCGGTACAGAATTCGAGGAAGAGGACGAGAAAGGGTAAGTCGAAAGTTTATTTCTCAGAAACATTACTTTTCGATTGACTGATGATTCCCTGGGATTGTGCCTAGACGTGGCCTCAGACGGTTCTGGGGGAATGGAGGCCGGCGGAGTAAACAAAGCAGAGGAGCTTGCATGGATTATGCGCTTGATTGCTGATCACGGCAAGAAGACGGGTGAGCGAGCCGTTGGCAAGAGCCAAAACCCAGTCTCACTGAAGAGCCGTGCTTGTTACTTTCGCTAGGGCAGGGCACCGGTGTAAAGCTGGGAGAACGTTGGAACAACAGAATGTTAACACCGGCACCGCCGGTGCCGGCCGAGGCAATTTTCAGGGACATCCTAGGTAGTGATGACCGGCAACCAAGGATTGGCCGGCACCGGCGGTGTCCGTTGTTCCGTCTTTCTGGTCGCAACCGAACCCGGGTTTTGCCGCCTCTCTCCGAACGCCGTTGGAATGTTGCCCCTCCTATCCCCAATTGACGACTGACGGCTCTCTAATCACACCCAGTGCATTTATTTCGCATTAAGAATGCATCCAAGAATACGGACCTTCGAGATGGCAGGTTATCTTGACGCTGAATCGTGAACGTAACATGCTCAAGTGATTAGATCGCATCATAGCCCCCGACGGAAAACCATGTATAGTATTGGTAGCGAACAAACGAATATACATATGTGGTACGCGGTCTAGCCGCTCTCTCTCCTTAAGCTTGTCAACGAAACGGGGAGAGAGCGTATGTATATCAGGGCTCACCACGAGGACGCCCACGTTCCGACTTTTTCGAGCCCCGCAAAGCACCACGCCGAAGTGTACCGAAAGAACGGAACCTCAGCTTGTGGTGACCCCGAGACGCCAGACAATCGTCCTGCACTCGGGAAGAAGGCACAACGTTATCATTCAAGTTGGGGCCCTAACAGGCTCACGCGCTGGGCCAAGCTCTTGCACGCAGCGACCGCTGCCGATCAGGATACTATATATCACACGAGGATTCCAGCCCAAAAGGAGCGGTTGAGACGCGTAATGGTGTTACCAGAACGCCACATAAACGGAAGACGATACGAAGGAGGTCCGTGGCCTTCTGTGATGGCAGGGATTGGGCTCGAGCCGAAAGAGAATAAAAGAACATGGATAATGGAGAAGCGAGCAATCTTGAAGAAGCAGTGCAGCGAGGCTTTCATTACAATCTGGGATAACAACGAAGCGACGGATCATATCTGGGCGGTAGCTCTGGGTATGCAATCAGGCTGGCACTGCTAGCTCCGACGGACTCTTGAGTCTTTTCCCTCGATGGTCTTTCACCCCGAAACTCAGCACCCCGATCACCTCTTTCTCGCTTGACATCGTCTATGTCGCCCCTCATGCCTTGGCTGTCCACAACGCATTGCTCCATGGATCTTCCTTTTGCCTCGCCAACCCTACTTCCTTGGCCCTAAATCGCCCCACCTACGCTTTGACCTTTTCACGTATGTACGTTCCATAGTTAAAAAGCACAACCAATACATCTAAGAGGATATTGTTCCCGTTCATGGAGGTTTGCTTGGGGTTGGTCTGTGGCTCCGGATATCCTTACACATGCTTGGAGCCTTCCGTACCCTTTCAACTAAAAGTCCGGCACGGCACGGCCAATCTTTCTGGGCCGGAGGGAGCTCGCTGCCGAGTCCCAACTAAATTCCGTGCTGTGGCCGGAACTGCCCAGAGGTAATGCTTTGGCATCTCGCTTTGACCTTGCTTGCTCCGATCTCTGTTCATTTTCTATGCCCTCCCCTTTCTTCCCAGATCTTCGAATTCACGACTTACCCGTCTTTCTTTGAGTTTGCCATCGGATTGAATTGATATCACTTTCTCTATTTTCTTGATTTCCACTATTTATGTTTCTCATCGTTCCGCACTTCATACTTCCCATTCTCGCTATGATTGTTCCGGTGGACTCTTTATTTACTCTCGATCTTCTTTCACCCGGGCATTCGGCACTCCCATTACCTCTTTCTCGTTTCATACTATCTCTTTCTATAGATCTACGCTATCCCTCATGCCTTGGCCGTCCCCGCGTGTCATGCCGCGCGTTGTTCCATAGATTTGCCCTGCCTTGCCAACCTAATTCCTACGTTCTAAATCGCCCCGCTTGCGCTTTGACCATTTATCTAATCTATATTTGGCTACTCATAAGTAGGACCGATACTTTGGAGAGAATGTTTGACTAATTGATATTGGTGCGCTTCGTAACTCCAACAATTCTTACACGTGCGTGTAACGTTCCAAGTTCTTCATTCAGCACTTGAAAGCCCCCCTACGGCGCGGCCAAATGCTTCTAATCCAACGAGGTATTTTCTCCGATTAAATTATGAGCTGCGGCCAGGACTGCCCGGAGGGCAATGCTTTGTTAAGCGTTCGACTGAACACGCGGGAGAAGAAATCTAAAGCGACAAGGAAAGACACCTGAAAGGAAAATATATAGAAGGATTACAGAAGGGGAAAACCTTTGTCTCGTATGAGTACATTGAAGATTGTTGGTCAGTCAATATCGTCATAATCGGGAGCCCGCCGACGAACAGAGCCGCCCCCACTCGGACCTCGACGACTCCCGCCAAATCCTCTCTTGGGTCCAAGCATCGAGTTAGCGTCTACCTCGCAATTCTTGCTGCAGAAATCTGATTTTCCACGGCTCGGGTTGTTCCCGCAATTCTGTCGAAAAGTAAGTAATTTCAGAGGGTGTTCGTTGGAGTCGTACACAGGGGAAAAGTTTAACATACGATACACATTTTGGTCCCTCGCTTTGATGAAGGCGCGCGCTTGGGGCGCCGTGGTGCATCGTCATAGTCCTCTTCGTCTTCGTCGGGCCAGTCGTCCTCATCATCGTCTCCATATCCTCCGAACGTGGCACGATTATTCCGCCTCGGAGGCCCGCCCTGTCCCCAGTTTTGTGGAGGCTGAGGCCAAGGTTGACCGCCTTGGGGAGGGGGCCCCATCCATTGACCTCCTTGTTGCTGAGGCTGCCATCCATGAGGAGGTCCCTGAGGCCATTGGCCTCCTGGTGGCCCGTACCCGCCATAAGCAGGAGGAGGCGAACCATGCCCTTGTGATGGCATTGGCGGCGGTCCAGCACCTTGCTTAGCACTAGTTCCGCAGGTCTTGGAGCAGTATTGGTGGCCCGGATATACAGGCTTTGTATGGCAGTTCTGTTGATCGTTCATATAATCAATCGATCAGCATATGAGAGGTGAGGGTATTGTGAAAAGCCTCAGCGATAGACTCACTTGGCACATCTGGTCGGACGTTTGTGATGGCTTTGGCGGCGTTCCACCATCTTGCTTTGCACTGGCTCCGCAGGTCTTAGAGCAGTATGGGTGGCCCGGAAATACAGGCTTCACACGGCAGCTCTGTTGATCGTTTAATCGATGGTATCAGCATGTCGGGAGCTGGGGATGTAGTGAAAAGTTCGGTGACCGACTCACTTGGCACATCGTCGGGCCGGGCGCTTGCGGCGGTGGTTGTGGATATGAGCCGTATCCACTCCATTGCCCCTGCTGCTGAGGTGGAGCTCCGTAACTCCCATATCCTCCCCATCCCAGCGCTGGTCTAGGTGGGGGAGGCGGCTGACCCCATCCGAGAGGTCCTGCTGCTGGCGGGCTGTTCTTCGCCCATTCGGCACATGCCCCCCCGCAGTAGTCATAATTCTGAAAAGCGGGATTCGTCCCACAATTCTATATCAACGTAAGAGGCTGGTAAGTCAATCTGAACGTCAGGATGTCATGAAGACTGCCTACTATGCACATCTTTCGACTGGTTCCTCCAGTAAACATGCTAAAAAAGCCGTTCATGATGAATGGAAGTGGTTGATGGAAGTGATATGCTGCAACGAGGCACAGACCGGATCCTCCTTCAAGTAGACTTGAGGTGGTTCGTGCCTCATTTGCTCTCGATTGTCGAAGGTCCATTTTTTCCCTTATCCGGCGAGGCTTCTCTTGATTGGACACCTCCATATCGCACCCCGCTCGGCCATGAGGCAGAAGTGTGAATTGCTACAATATCATGTCAGAAGTGCAGTCTTGGGGGTCCCCTCCGCATTCCCTCCCTGCCCAAACCCATTCGTCATAAGCAAGTCAGAACGCCGAATTATCTTAACAGTCCATAACCTGATACTTCGAACTTGGATGAGCTCGGACGAAGATTTAGAGTTCAAGTTGATGTGCGAGGTACCGTCTACTCGTCCACGCTCAAGCTTTCAGCGGAGGCTTCGGACTCATGCTCCTATCATTAGACGTGTATGACTCGCCCTGCGCACCGTGGACATCGCTATTGCAGCAAGATATGTGCGAGGAGGATATCCAGGGCGGATCGTCCAGGCATGAACAAGAACAGAGCTGAAGATGAGGATGAAGGGGATGAAGACATCGCCGGACGAATGGGTCGCCTGTCGATGTCGACGCCATCGTCCACCACCAGAGTTCGCTTGTGCATAGTGAGTCCCTTGATCCTTTATGTCATTTCTCAGTCCCAACTGTAATCTGTCCCTTACCGTTTGGCTCGTTTCAATTGTGGAGCAGGTTTGCAAGGGACAACCCGCCGTGGGTGCTCATCTCTTTTGCTCGAAGGCTTGTAAAGCGGCCCACTCGAGGGCGGGTTCTTCTAGGGTAGCCCAAGAGGAGGAGGAGGAGGAGGAGGAGAGCTACGATGCATGGAAGCTGGGGGAAACGCAGGACCGCCGCAAGTCGACTGCCCACACTCGGAACCGAACCATCAACGCATCGACTGAACAGTCTTCCTTCACTGCTCTAGCAAAGCGCCCTCCAGTTTGCATGGTTCGTTACCCCAGATTAGCCAATCGCGGCTATACTAGGACTCACGGACGTCGTTATTTTATTCTAGAATTGCCGCCGAAACCCGAAAGTCGGTGACTCGGCGTTCTGCGGACGAAGATGCTGGCAAGATGCCGTAGCTGCGCTTGGTAGCAGAGCGGACCTTCCATCGAGCGGCAAGAAACGTCGAGACTCTCAGTACTCTCAATACCAAAACTCTGCACGGGTCTTCGCCGTTTCCTCTCAATCCCCGACTTGGTATCAAAATGGCTATGGTCCGGACTACGGTCAAGCATATCAAGCGTATCCCCAACCACTGACATCATATACTCAGCCGCCATATCCCGCCCCTCAACCGGCGTATCCCGAATCTCAGCCCTACTACCCCCCAATGCCGTGGCCAGCTTACCCTCCTCCCCCGAGTAAGTTTCATCCAAGCCCTCTTTGATCGCGAGTGACCTGACAGGTCTCTGCAGCCGGATCTCCATGCGCCATCCCTGGTTGCAAGGCGACGGCATTTAGTGCGACATCCAGGTATTGCGGCCAAAGTTGCCGAAAGTGAGTGTACTTTTCGCAAAAAGGTTTTGAGGATAGATCTTCATTATTGGTCCAGGAACGCCGTTACCAAAGGCCTGGAACCAGCCTGTTTGTTCTGCAAGATCTATCCAAAGGATTTCAAGAAACACTATTGCAGTCAAAAGTGTGGCCAGACAGCGGAGAATCAGGGTCCAATGTTGCTTGACGTCCCACCAAGTGACCCCAAATATGCTGACAGTAAGTTTTCAAGCCGTCAAGTTTGAAAACGTCCGCCTTGCTCACAACGCTCTACTTACTTCTTGGGATAGTCGTCAAGCAGTTTAATGACAGCTGGTCCAGAAATAACGCCGCCGTCGCGGGAGTCGTAGCTAATCCCACTGTGAAGCGGATTTGCAAGGTTGTCAACTCGAAGGGCGTCGAAACTAAATATCAGGCCTATCGGTGAGAAACACTCAGAAATGTGATATCGGTATTTATTGTTGAACCTTGTGGCTTTCTTTCTCTGGGATGCAGGAAGCAAGTCGAGGCTAAGTGGAGCTTCGCGGCGCAGGGCAAACCGGAAGGTAATGAGTGTAGGAGATGGCACGGAACTCAGAGAATTTGTACTGTCGGCGATACTGCTACAAATCTGGCTCTCTGCACGAATGCGGGTTGTCGCCTGTGCTCCATCATTCGCGTTTCGTTCCAAACCTCGAGCAGGTGAGCGATCCAAGCTGAAAGCTCTGGATAGAGCTCACAACGATGGCCTTTCTTTCTTAATTAGCGTATGTGTCGGAAATGTAAGTATAATACGATCTGACTCTTATCCTGTCTGACCGCTCATGACTTTCAGGGGATTTATACGAGCGCCTTTTCTGGGGTGTACGGGATCCACCTTGCTCACATTGAGCTCTGTTTCTGATATCTACTTTCCCGCTAGGTCCAACGGGTACACTAGGGTGCAAAGTGTGGGTTCACCCTATAAAGCCATGTTTTTGACCCGCATCGTCGTCGGTAAGAGGCACATCGGAGGAAAGGCACCCGTCGCAGGAACGGACTCGGTATGTGCCCGATTGGTTCGATATTCAAGTCCAAAGAGTCAATCCTCTGACTCTTTAACCTTAGACTGCAGTTGATAACATCGACACGGAGCTAATAGGTGAGGTCCGACGTTTTTCCTAGTGCACTCTGGTGGCTGAATCGTTTTGTAGTTTTCACGAACGACGCAATCTTACCGTCTTGGCTCGTTCTATATAGCTAATTTTCAGTGCATTCCCGCTCTCCAATCCTTCTTATGTCGATAGACTAGGACTTTCGCACTAGTAGGACCGGCTATACCTATGCTACGTTTTGTTCTACATTTAGGGATGGCATATTATGTTCATTACAAAATAAAGACGGCTTCAATTCTTTCTATGGTGTTGTGTTGGGAGTTGTACTTTTTCACGGATCAGTCACGAACTCGTACCTCCTAAAGGGTCGAGCATCTACCCTGACCAGTGCATGGAAGCCCGAGCCAGAATATGTCATCTACGATGGAGATAAAGCAACAAAAGATGCCAGACGTACCCAGCGTTGCAAGTAAACTGGACCACGAGAGCCACTCGGGGCTCCCGAAGCCTTCGAGAAGGAGTCCTAGAAAAGGAATCACAGCATCCAGCGGTGTAGGGGTCGTTGCGTCAGTGTAGATTGACAGTTTTTCAGCAGCGATGTGGCAGTCTCGAAGAACCAATCTTCGAAAGCCTTTGCTGACTCAGCCCAGCGCACGCACTCTCCCTATTCGGTGATATTTGCGGCTTGCATGCATTTAGACTCCACTAGAATAGACTTAGATTATAATGCTCGAACTATGTGCGAGTTCAGGGTCAAGCATATGACAGCTCTCGAAGGATTCAAGGAAATAAGAAACTTGCGTCTGCTAGTTGCCTGTAGGACTATCCGTAGATTGAGGGCATCTTTAGACAAGTCTGATGTGAATATTGTCGTTGAGCTGAAGTAGTGTTGGTGGAGAAGAAGCTGGAGTCGACTCGTAATCGAGCCCCAGAACCTTTGCCCCTTAATAGTAGTCTAGAGCCAATTGACGCGGGAAAGACCGATCTTGATGGGCTCCGAGGATTGCAAGCATTCAAGCCATTGTCCAGGCTAGGCGGTGTAATAATACAAATACAAGATTGAAAACCAAGTCCCAGCTTCTCACTACGCGAATATGCTTTCTTTTTGCGGCTCGACCAGCTCCCGCTCCTCCTCGTACTCCACCTCGACTCTTGCACCACCTAAGCATCGTTCGTAAGGAATGAGATACGCGATAGGGTTTAGTAAGGACAAACTCACGCTTCCTGGGCTTTTTCGTGTCGTCCACAGCTTTCCGTTTGCCCAAAGCTGTCTTTGATGGCCGCTTCCTTCTTGGTGGGGCACCTTCCTGGTCGTCATCTCCCTCGGATTCGTCGAAGGCAGATTCATCATCATCCTCGGAGTCCTGTAAGGGAATGAATAAGCAGAGCTGGTAAAGGGAAAGGCAGAGACATACCTGAACTGGATCCATCTCTTCTAAATCACTGAGTCCGCCAAACTCGCTCTCGCTATCATCGCTCACGAACTCTCTGCCGTCCCATTCCTCCTCTTCTTCGAGTTCCTCTTCTTCCTCTAATTCGGCTTCGTCTTCTAACTCGACGCCGAGTTTCTCTTTACTCTTCTCTGCATCTAAGATCTGCTTCCATATGTCTTCATTCACGTTCAAAGGCTGGTCTCCGTATGCCTTGGTCTTCAAGCGCTCGATGAGTTCCTTCTCGATAGCCTTTTCAATGTGAGCGGCGCGAAGTGCTTTAGCCTCTCTTCGCGCTTCTCGGCGGTCAAGTTTCTTCTTTATTGGAACGACCTTCGGACTATGAGGAAAGGGTAAGCGCAAGGGGCATCGGGTTCAGGTTCAACAAGCGTACGCGTTAGAGAGCTTCATTCGCCGCATTTTGATGAGATACTGAGTGATCTTGGTTGTTCGTTGCTTGCAACGGTGGATCATGTAATCTGGCCAATATAACAGTTCTGAGTCGATCTGAGGGAGAGATTTAGATGAATTGAAGGTGGACGCCAGTGCAACAAATTTACCATTTCGAGAGCCTTCATGTAGTTGTTGGGCAGTGGAACGCGTTCCCACAGCTTAGACGGCAGGTGTGCACGCTCGATGGTCTTGGTATAGAGGTATAGAACACCTGCATTATATTCAAGATCAGTCAACTCGCTCGCCTCAAGTATTTGGTTGGGATTATTCCGAATACCTTCACGTTCCCGAACGGTGGCATATTTAGAGTTCGCGAGTGGGCAATCTCGTTTGTTGCAAAGTCCAGTCAAGTTATAGGGATTCCGGCAGAATTGTTGGTTCTTCTCTGGTACCCTGCGTTGTAGAGAGATGCACTGGTTAGAAGCACAAGGTCTCTTCAAACGAGAGATCTACTCACTTGACCCTAAAGGAACAATGAGTCTTGCCGATTACTTCCCATATAACGTCGTCGCTCTGCATATGAGGCTGGTAATAGGCTTGAAATGGTTGGTAGTGGGATGTTCCTGGTCAGCGTCAAAATTTCGACGGCGATTTCGTTCTTCATCACTTCTCCGCTTATCTCTCCCTTCTCTTTATCTCCCGCCAACCCACTACTTACGTTTCATCTCCCAATGACCGTCAGCGCACCCGCTTCACCCGCATTCGACATCTTCTCCCTCGTTTCATGCGAAGATGTCAAAGCTCACCTCACGCTCCTTCGTGCTTTCCACGACCTCAAGAGTAATTCCGGTGACGACGCTAGCTGGCGGAAGCGAGTGACCAACAGTGTTGCCAAATTCCAAACATGGGCAAGCCAGCTTCAACCGACCGAACCTTCTTACCTCCCGATAGACCTGGACGTCTTGATGGTCTGGCATACTTATCTTCTGGCGAGTATTGCTCTCTTTGAACTTGAGGTCGGCGGCCGCTTATGCACATTGCCACTGCCTCTAGAACCCGGTAAAATATCAGCACGACGCTGCTCAATTCTATCCCAGCCTATTGCAGCTTGAGTGAGTGTTGATGTCGTCCATCTGTTGGTTCCGTTTCATTCCTCTCATCTCCCCCTTTTTCTCAGTTTCGCGGAAGTGGTTGCCGAGATGGCTCGGGGCTCTCTCACGCCTCAGGCAAGCGGGGAGGAGATTGCACTGGCGGCTGCCATACCAGCGACCGCAAAACTATCAGACCTGGAGGATGCTGTGCAACGACAGGCATCATTCATCGGCAAGGTTGTTCGCTTGGGATGGGTTGAGACAGCCACGGACGAATTCTCGACGAGTTGCATACACCGATATGGATGCTTCCTGGAGTTGATGAAAACAGGGAGCGTTCACTCTCTCGTTCCGACTTTGGTAACAACTTTTCAGTCCGTTTAATTTCCTCTTTCGCTGACACTCATCGCTCCCCAGGACATCGTGAGACAAGAACCATTCTGGGATTTCGCATTGACTAACGAACAAGCGCGTTTTAGGACCTAGCATGGCACACCCATCAGCTCAAAGGCTCCAAATACTGGCAAGTCTCCCATGTATTTCACATTAAACTTAGTGATCTTACTACCTCATAGCAAGCAGACAAAGGAACTCCTAGGGCATGTCTTGAACCACGATGACAGCATCCCAGATGCACAGCTGTCCAAGTCCTTTGACGAAACGACCATCGCATGGAAGGTGAGGTTTTGATGGGGCTCATGGTTGTTTTATTGGTTGATTCTTAGTGATTAGGTCCGCTCTAGGCTCAATTTGGGACCACTTACCTTGCCAAACGTTCATTCAATGTCCCAGGAGAACCAGAAGCCTTCGATGGGTCATCTGGTTGCGGGGTACGCGATTCCCCGCCCCTCCTAATGGCGAGTTTGTTTATTGACCTTCCACGCTTCCGTAGGGCGGGTGTAATGGAGAATGTGGTTCCTGTGGCACCCTGAAGCGCGGTTCATGCAGCCCTGTGAGCTTTCTCTTGCTTTCACAAAGTTGCGAGACTCATTTCGTCTCGAATAGGGTGGGTGCAGTGGGGAGTGTGGCGGTCAAGTCCACAAGGTGCCCCTCGGTGCGGCTGGTTGCGGTGTGAGTTTACTCGACATTCAAATTGGCTCTGGTTGCCCTTCTTTCTGACTCACTTAACCCTTCGTTTAGGGTGGATGCAACGGCGAATGTGGGTCTTGCGGTATACGCGCATGAGGCACCATTACCTCGCAACTCGTTCCCCTTTCGGGTGTTCATCTTTGTGATCTGCCTCATGAAAATATATCGCAACCATTAGTCCATAGCTTTGTGTATTTGCTCCAGGAGTAGACGTGAGAATATCCAGCTGTGGACAATCTGTGTCACAGAAGACGGGGTGGCTGGGCGGATTTTTCCGGCTGATTACCTCATTAAGACGAGCACGCTTCTGCCTCGAGGCGCTCTGGAAATTCGACCTCATCACAGTGCGTTTTTTTCTCACTTGCCAACTTGCACCACAAAGCATCGATCGTACATTCGGTTCTATACTCCAATTACAACTCGCTACCCTGACCAACATGTCGACTGCGTCTTCAGGGTCTTCAGTATCTTCAGTCTCCGAATCTCCCTCCTCCTCTTACTCCGAGTTCAGCAGTTCCCTCCTTCGTCCCAGCTTCCGTTCCTCTTTGTTCGACCTTGAAGCGGATCATTCCGAGTTCCTAGCAAATCAAGAAACGCTCCTGCGAACGGCCGCAAGCTTCGTCTCAGGTTCCTCACGGCCATCCGTTTACCGCTACCCCTCGCCGAAACCCGCATGGCAAACACGAGAAGTGGCCGACAGCGTCCTTCGGATCGAGATGATGCTCATCGAAGCAGTTCAAGAAATGCGTATGAAAAACTGGAAAAAGAAGGGCAAGAAAAGCCGAAGAAAGCCGCGAACTCCTGAACCAGAACCAGAGCCAGAACTTGAACCCGAGCCAAGTCGGGTGGACAGGGAGAGCAAGTCGGAGATGCGTACTGAGTACGGCACCACCGTATTTGACTCAGAGGCCGAGGAGATTGTCCTGCAGGCTCAATGGAGGCAGTTGATGAAAAATCCGGATGCCAGGATCCAGCCCGTGCGGCGGTTCAGCACAACCACCCGGACCTCGAGGACCTCGGATAGGGATAGCCGAGTCGAACACGAACGGACGGATGGAACGTGGACGTCCTTTGGAGATGGGGTCGGTCCGGCTTATACGGAGAATACGGGGAGAGCCACAGGAGGCTACGGATATGGGACTACGGTGCAGACCCCGATGACGATGCCGTTGGGCGATCAGTATACCCAGTCGTTAGGAGGATATAGCCCCGGGACGATGTCGATTTCGTACGCAACACCTTCACCAGCCACCGGAGGACAACAGGAGATGCGCACGCAGCCTTCTCATGAGCATTTGGAGGGGGGAGTGCATCCACCAGAGGCTGGACCCTCAGAGGAGAGAGATGTCGAACGAGGCCGGAAGCGGACGCCCAAGGGAAGCAAAAGCTCAGGAAGAACTTGATTAAAATGTAGCGGCGTATGGAGATATGTTGATATTGTATAGTTGATACCCTCTATGGCAAATCTACTTCTTTGCTGGAAATTGTCGCGAGATTGGGAGACGAACCACCAGCAAAAAAAAGTCTTGGATTCGGTAACCAACCCAGCCGCTTGCGTTTTGGCTATAGAGCATAGCAATGTTCCGGTGCGAAGAATGTGGAAAGCTTTCGCGGAATCTCACTCAAGCCAGGCGGAGGGAAGGGACAAGGGGTCGATACTCAGACAAACATCATTCAACCAACTGGCCTCACGTAACCACCACCACTCCTCTTCACCTCCCATCCGCCGTCGGAAACATCTGACCAAGGGACGACTCAGCCCAAAAGAAAACATTGGAACGTATCTGGTCAACCGCTTCCAATGCTTGGAATGTTTGGCATCTCGTGGCTGAATAGCATTCAATGCTTTGATTCCGTTCTCGGACGGGCCAGCGCGTCTTTGCCGGCTCTAGACCATGGCGACGAGTAGCACCTCCGCCGTCTGAAGCTTCACGCTTTTAGACGACCACCGCCTCTCTCGCTCTTTCGATTTCTTCTCGTCGGCCCATCACGAATTCGCAAACCCAAGCCTTCCTCCATTCTCTCCCAAGACGCCATCAGAGATTACCCTCCCACTCGTCCTTCGTACTCAATTTGTTGCCAATGCCTACTCTTGAAGAGGCTCCACGTCTCAAACCAAGTCCACGATCCAACGACACCCCAGAGGTCCATATCAGCTATACCAGTGACTACGGAGAGGTGGAGCGAAGACTGCCATCAAACGATCATGTAAAGTTCTTTCCTAGCATCTCCTTGCGATTTGGACTGATGCTGACGAGGGCGTCTGTCAGTGTGATTGCCCCGCAACGAACTCCCCAGCAACTCCTGTGGAGAACTGCAACAGAATGGGTCCACGCAACTATAGTCGCCCTGTATGCTCTCAGAGGCCACGAGACCCTGGTACCGTGAAAACTTTACCGCTATGCCCCCGCCGAAAGGAACCGACGACCGATCAAGTAAGAGTCGAGCGACGAGGACCACATGAGTGACTACTGATGCGAATTGACGCTCCCACTACTAGGGCTACTCATCAACCTCCGTGTCCTCAACCCCTTCCTCCCCCCTCACTCCAACCCTCACTGAATCTTCGGTACTGTCACCTTTGACTGGGGGCGAAGTCCTTACACCCAGTTCAACTGCGGACAAAGGAGCTTATACCTCCCCAACGGTCACTGATGCCTTCAGCTCTCATTCTCTGGGCTCGACGAGCGGACGAAAACATTTCTGTACAAGAAGGCCAGCGACGACAGCATTCAAACGCTGGGATGGCAACCTCAGCTCAACAGACATATTTTTGATGAAAGCGCCTGTGGCAGAAGGTTTCGGAAGCGCAGAGAACTCGATTTTCGCTATCGAACCGGGTTCTATGCAAACATACTACGCCAAAGGGCGTAAAGAGCAAGCTTGGTCTGAAGAAATGGCTTCTTTAGCCCGCTCAGGAGACTTTGCGGAGACTTGCGGGATCGGGGGGGTCTCGATGCGTCCAGTCCGCTCAAATCCAATACCGACTCGAGGCAATACGGAAAAGGAGCTAGAACACTCGGTTCGCCGAAGTGGGAATGAACCTACCCCCAGGCTCTGGGGATGGAGACTTGGGGGGTCGTTGGATCTGCCGGAACCAGCACGAGCAAGCGTGCATTACGGTCGCTCTTCCGTCGTCGGTCCCTCGAGTTTCAGCTACTCTGCATCGGACGACCTCGTCCCTCTTTTGGACGACCCCTTCGATGTTCAAAGTTCCAAAAGCTTGGTAAGAGTCTTATCCGAACTGTCCTCCAGAGGTCAGAGTTAACACGGCCTGGGGCTTTAGGACTATATCATTGGGTTATACAGGGATCAGCGTACCAGCAAGTTCGAACTTTGCAATAGCGACACCCAGGTTGCAGAGAATGATGGCAAATCGCTCCGAAAGCCGTTAAGGGCGCCCTTCGTTAGCGTTGGGACTGGGGGCACCTCGGCGGCTGGAAACGTTGGCTCTCTGTGGGATCGAGAAGACAACTATCACCCGACCATCAGTCGCTATAGAAAATTCAGCTACCCAGCCAACTTCATCGAATCGAAGTCACCTGCTAGCAGATCGCTCGTAACCTTGCATTCGCGGAATGGCACGGCGTCGACTTATGTTGACCCTTTCAACTGGTCCACTGAGCCACCACCATACTCCGGCCAGCCGAGGCAAAGTACATGGAGCAAGGAGGGGTGGAGCCTTATGCGAACATTCGGAGCGGGCCGGAAGAGCACGTCGGCACTTCCAACGATACCGAAAGAGATCAACGACGATCCTTCCTCTCACCCTGCTCAGAACGACAACCTGCTCCATGAGCTCCTCTGTTACTCGCTCAGCTTTTCTTCAAGCTCGGAAAACCACATCACCAGGAAAGAAGGTTCTGGCCTGACGCGGATCACACCGAAACTGCGATCTGGGGTCAAGAAGTTGACTCGGCGGCTCCCTTTACTGAAGAAACGCCCCTCCAGATGCAACTGGGAGATACTAACTCCAACTTCGAATAAGACCACTTTTGAAGTGACTCAAGTGCCAAGAAAGTCCAGCTGGTCGTCCGTTACATCCAATCCCTTGACGGATGCATCCGGTACCATTGCAGTCGACGAGCGGAGCGTCCTCAAGTACCCCCCGCCGAAGGATGCAACCCAAGACGAAAGCCTCTCCTTTAGTCATCTATTTCAAAATGATGACGAGGCTGAGTCGGAGTATGATGAAGAAATGCTCCTATCTCCAATCAAAGGTTGCTCGGACCTCACGGAGCCCCTACGAATGAATCGAGTGCCATCTCTTTCTGTGGTCGTGGAACAACAGAGGCTCGAGGCTGTGGAAAATACCACTGTTAGAAGCTGGAAACCAATGACTGGGTGCGTTCTAGATTCCAAATCGTAGATTTGTCGTCAAAGCTAAGCGTGTTTGGACAAAGGGGTCAATTTCAAAGCATGGCTTTCCCGCTGGCCTACAAGCTCTAAAGCTTTAGCGTCTTCAATCCCTATTCCTGCTGATTGTAATATGATCTATATTTGAGTAGTGCTTGTGCCTCCTTCCATTTCTCGTGTCTAACCTGTACCGTCCTGTCCGAGGAAGGGCGGTCGATTTCAGTATATATACTCGCCCCGAAATCAGGGCTGTCCCTCCGAATATTCGAATGACCCTATGCCCGGTCCAATCACACAAGATGCACCAGTTAACTCGAAGTCGTGCTTGCAGTACCGTCGTAAGTAATTGAAATGCTGGTGGCTGCTAAAAAGATTCGGATTCGATGACTTAAAATCTCACTTGCACGTTAGATACATAATGCCACTCGATAGAAATTCGACCGGAGACATAGTACGCGGCTAAAGGTGGTTCGTTGATACATGCATTATCCGGCCCCGTGCCGTTGATAGCTCACAGCTCATTAGTTCCGTCGGGGTGAGTTCGGCTTTTAAACAATGCAAAGTTCCTGGATCGAGGCAAATCTGTAACGAGGCAAATACCGCTTAATTACCGAATAAGGAAAGCGTTACCCGTAGATCATACTCCTTGCAAGTCTAGAATGCATCGAAATCACACAATATCATAATGTTAATCTGGTCGATTGATATCCGTTGGTATAAGACAGGGTATAAATCAAGTATTGCTGACTTTAGTCGTTTGGTCCATCAAGCTTTTGCCCCGCCTCAGATGCTGACGTGCGGATACGATTCCGCTTGCGAGGAACAGGCATTTATTCTTCCCCATTATCCTCGTTGGAAGAACCATTGTGAAGGGATTGCCAGAGTGTGGTTAGTTCCGATTTGTCGATGTCATTTCCACCGCCGCACTCAGTGAGCAGGTAAAGCAGCTCATCTTTGGTGAGTGCCCTGTGGTCGACAACAGAGAGGCAAAAGACGTCTGGGACTCAGAGTAAGCAGGTTGCATTGAGGAACGTGTGAGGGATAAGTACATACAGGCGAGGACGTTTTCAGCTTCGGCAAACACTTCTTTGTTTGAGAAGTTGTAGCGCCAAACCTAGCAGGCATGGTACAACGGTATCAGAAATTAGAGAATGACTGCAAGAGAGTTTAATAAAGGGGCTTACGCGCAGATCAATCCGCATGACGGCGTTATTCTGTATGAATACAAAGAACTTGTCCTCAGATTGCTCTCCAGCAGAAACATTCCCAAGAAAGGCTTCAAGTCCCGTCAAAATCGTTTTCTGCAAGATATCAAATCACCCGAGTGCTCGGTTGCAAAGATGAACTTTCACTTACGGAAAGGCCATCTACTAGACGAGACTTAGCATCTTCTCCAGTCGATTGGCCATCTTCGCTAACCCCGAAAAAGGCATTTACGATGTCCTTGATTCCAGAAGCAGCCTGTTTGAATTTTCGTTCTATCTCTTGTAACCAGCACCAAGAACTATCACCTGTGATTCCTCGTACCTCAGAAGTAACGGCAATCCGATACCCCCTGTAAAATCGCAAGGCTCGGCCGCCAGGCACTTGACGATTACGAACGGAGTTCTTGTCTAAAAACATTCTAGAATAGATGAGATGGCATTCAGAGGGATACTTCTGCAGGCGTTTGAAATTAGTTACGCTTCGAGTTCAGACTGGTAACGATCGAGACGGTTGTTGGCCATGCAAACCAGGAATTCTAGTTGCTCCTTAACAGCCACCTTAGCCTCCTTGCCGGATGCAAGAAGATCACTGTGAGCCTTGGATACCGCAACGCCCATTGTAAATAGTGCGAGAGGACTTGTGGTAGTGAAGAGGATGAAGTATTACAGCTGAACTGTACTGGGACGGTAGCAGGCGAACTTGGGGGTCGTTTTGTACGTGTCGGCTTCGCTATTCAGGGTCCGAGGAGTAAGACACTAGCACTCAGCTAGCGCCAAGTGTCCGCATTTCTCCTTGAGTCTCCACGGGGGTTTTTCCATCCCAGGGCGACCCTGCAATGGCTCCTAATCAGGGGACACATATCAGGGCGAAAAGACCGCCGGGAAGGATAGTGTTGAGAAACCGCATATCAGTTGACTGCCGCGGCATTATGTAGGGCCCGAGGATCAAGGCACTAGCGCTCATGATTAGTTGGCGCCAAGAAGCATCCACATTCCTCCCAGAGCCTCCACGGGGTTTTTTTCGCCTCAGAACAACCCTGCGATCGATAACTCCTAGCCAACAGTCACCCAGCGGGGGAAAAAACTCCTGGAATAACGAACTTGCAAAAGCACCAGACAAGGGGCTTCCTACACTCGAGATGGTGCTATCGTTCCTTAATCATAGGGGTCACCTGATTAGGTATAAAAATCAGCGAAATTCTGCCATCAGGTATAGGTTAGGTTGGTCGGTCAGTGGCAGAGGTTGCAATCAAGGGTAATTAAAGTAAGGGCGTCTGGAAGCCTGGTGGGAGTTTAAGCGTCACCGCGGTTCTGTGGCACTGCCGAATAGAAGCTAGGCGCGGATTCCGAACAAGGAAATACACACAAGCTAGACGCTGACGCGAGAACTCGCAAGTGGATTCATCCCGATGACTACGCTGTGCTGCATGGACCTCAGGAACGTTCTTTGGACTTCTCTCTAGCGAATCCGTTCTGGGAGGTTTCCGATTAGCTGTTACAGCTGGACCGCTTAGTGAAGGAGGACCGAGATGCTGGAGTAAAGTCATACGCACGGAGGAGGAAAGAATGGTACTCGCGGCGGGTACAGAGCAAGCTGTGCTTGCAGAGCATAGGGGTAGGTTGGCACGTCGGGCTGGCGCCATTTCCATCGAGCAGGTGACCTTGGCCAGCAAGGTGATTCCTTACTCCCGAAGTTGTCCTTTCTCATCCCTACGTATTATCGAGACGCCTACGGCATTCCTTACCCCGAACTTGTCTTCTGCTCGCTTTTCTCATCTTGCCGCGCATTGTTAAATTATCCTTGGCGTTTCCTTTTTGGGAAGATGGAACGATGTCCGGAAAAATGGATCTTGACTGCGGCCGAGCAGCTAGACCGAACAACCATATTAAGAATCTCGATATCCATTGGACTCGTTGATATATAAATTTGAACTGGATCCTCAGGGCAGGAGGTTTTGCATCCCTTGTAAGCAACACCTTCCCCAATACTTCGGTCTTCAGTCCAACTTCAGTCCCACCACTCGATACAATGGCCCAACCTATCGCCACGGTCCTTGTTAGCGCCGCAAGGTACGACAGCTCGGTCTCTCAGGTTCGTGACGGAGACCACATCACAGCCCGGTTCTGGGGCCTGGGCTTAGTTATGAAGGGTCAAATCTTCTGACCTACCTTTTAGATTGCAGGTACGAAGCCTGTAGAGGTCAAGAAGGAGATCTACGAAAACAAGAATCGCTGGCTCGTCTGCACCGTCAAGAACATGACGGACTTCCCAATTCTCAGCATGGCAAACTACATGGACTCGGGTCGCTACGACGATTCGCCGCAGAGGGTTGAGCCATTCGAAATCATGACCTTCACGTGCTGCGAGAAGATGTGGGGCGTCTCGGGCGGCCACTCGTTCTGCATCAACCTAGACAGTGGCAACCAGCTCTTCTTTGCCCTCGTTAGTGTCCTGCAATCCACACCCGGGCGTACCAGAACTGACTTTTATCATAGGGATTCACCAATCCGTACGCAGGAACCCTCAAGGCCTCCGTCGAGGTGCCTGCGGACAGCAACGAGATCGCGAACCTCCAGAAGGACGGTACGGAAGGCGAAGAGGCCAAGATACAGCTGGCCAAGCAAGCTTACGGCAACTGCACCGAGTCCCCCAAAACGATCAAATCTCCCGCCTACCAGGCCAAGGACGAGAAGGAGAAGGATGTCGTGTTCCATTTCGAGATCTCAGCGAGCTCTGGCACGTATCCCGTTTACAACATCAAGGAAGTGCGGGAGTACCGTAGTTGAGTAGGGTAGCCCCATTTTTCGAGGATCTTCGACACCAGGATGGTAGACTATATTGCGCGGCGACGTGCCTAATCAATCATTATCACCCAAGCCAAAACCAGTGACCGATGCGCTTTTTGTCAAGGCGAGATGGTTTCAATGTGTTGACTATGACTTCTATGACGTCGGTCCCTGTGGTGCTCACTGTGGTTGCTGTGGGGGCATCTTAAGGGAGGGGTCAAAAGGGGCAGGGGATAGCCGCGATGGCTCACAGGAAGTCGTCATCTTCGGTTCTCCAACTAATAGTTTGGTTGATTGATCCAATGAAACCGTAGTGAGAGTTGTCGTCTCAGATGCTCAGTGGGAGTGCGGGAATTGATTCCCTGGTATATGCATTTCCTGGAGCGAAGTTGGCGAGCGAGGTGACATGCGGCGATTTGGGCGACGGTTTTAATCCAATGGGCGGCTCGTTCGACTTTTCTCCACTGAAATCTGCCAGGCGTTGGGCATTGTATAGTCAATCGATTACGGGGCGAGTTCGGGTCCCGGCCGTACTGCCCAGTTGGATTTACGGCCACAGATCTCTTTCACACCGCAAGTGGGGTCACATAGCAAGAGGGCAGGCGAGGTCTATTCACCAGAGAAACCGAAGAGCGAGTAGCAGTCGCTTTGGGAATTCGTCTGGTCAGCAGAAGGCAATCTTGGTATTGGATCACACAGTCATCCGCACAGAGATGAGATCAGAGCAGGATTCGTATTCGTTCATGTTTTAAAAATATAAGTTGATACATAAAATTAAGCTGCAATCGTCTCGCAAGGGTACCTGAAGGCAGGAGAAATTGTCAGCGTCGTCAAAACCGGAGCGGAAAATTTTCACGCTCGAAAAGGAAAGGATCAGACAACCAAGCACATCTGTCGACATGGTTATTTAGACAGGGATAACTAGTTCTTTTGAAAGAAATGGACATCATAAGAAGGGATTCGGAAGAAAATACTCACTCGATAGATATGCGGCTACGAGGTGTGGAAGGGATGTGGTGGTTGTGGGAAGAATGGCTGTGGCGTTTTCTTGCAGATTTAGTGGATTGCAGTAGCTGTAAGCGGCGTGAGAAGCACTCCGCCACTCGCAATTTCGACTAGGACCACCCTCATCGCCGCCGACATTCCTCACATCCTCTAACAATGGTGAGCTGATTCCTGTAACTCTTGTCGAAAGAAGGAGCTGACGATATGATGACTTTATAGGCTGACACCAAAACCGCCCCAACAAACGTAATGCGAGAGCTCAAGGTCGAGAAGCTCGTCCTCAGTACGTTGATTTCGCAAGGGGAGGAGAAGGGCTCCGTGGCTAACGCTCCTGCCTCCTCACAGACATCTCCGTCGGTGAATCTGGTGACAGGCTAACACGAGCCTCCAAGGTGCTCGAACAACTCACTGGCCAAACCCCCGTCACCTCCAAGGCCAAATACACCGTCCGTACATTCGGTATCCGTCGTAACGAAAAGATCGCCGTGCACGTTACCATCCGTGGACCCAAAGCTGAGGAGATTCTCGAGCGTGGCTTGAAAGTCAAGGAGTACGAATTACGCCGACGGAACTTCTCCGATATGGGTCACTTTGGCTTTGGTATTCAGGAGCACATCGACTTGGGTGCGCGATACGATCCCGGTATCGGTATCTTCGGCATGGACTTCTACGTCGTCATGGGCCGACCAGGATTCCGTGTGGCGAGGAAGAAGATCAAGTACGGTCGGGTCGGTCACGGGCACAAAGTGTCCAAGGAGGACACGATGGGATGGTTCAAGCAGCGATTTGACGGTATCATTTCAGTGAGTCGAACACAGTGCTTTGGCTAGATAGAAGAAGTGTGTGCTAACCAACTCTCCCCTGCAGAAATAAACACCATCCCTGCATCTGTTCCCTGCATTTTTACTTTTGTGTTTTCACGCTGTAGCTTGTATGACATGGCGATACCATGACCTCTTCATATTATGCGCATCGTATGGGCTTGAGATCATCCTCGTCACGTCCGATCAAAAGTTGTTGGAAAAATAGGTCGCTATCGACGATTTTATATTGACGAAACCAGATATACAGGGGGCAGTATTTGCAAGACACTAGAATAAAGGAGCAGGGCGATACCAGAAGCAAGAGCCAATCCAAAAAGGGAGTGTTCAGGTAAACTAAAATACATTGAGACCCAAGGCAGTCTTGTGGCATGCAATTATTAGAGCATAGGAGCGAAAGAGGAGTGGAGGGCAGGCGTCACGCATCTGCTGGTCTTCCATCTTGCTCGTCGTCCTGGTCGATTGGAGGGATGTACGACATTATCTGATCGTGTAGTTCCTGCCCCGTCACGGCTGCTGAAGCGCCAAGACACTGTGATCGCAGACAAGGACCCACAATTAGCAACGAGAGCGAGAGTGTTAGGGTATCGTGCCAAGTCCACTCACTTTAAATAGGTATTGAGCGACTTTGCCGTTCTCTAAACTTGCGATTTTCACGAATTTGGGATCTTGTGCGATACTGACAGACATCCCATGGAACAGTGGCGCGTTCAAGAGAACACGATGGACAGCATCCGCGCGCATGACTGGAGGAGGGAGATTCGTAAGTCAAATGAATGGCCTTGGTCGTTGGCGCCTCCTGATCGGCACGGCGAGAAACGTACTTAGTCGAGCTCGATGTCCAGCATGTCGTTTAACGTTGATCTTCAATGTACCCGTGCCCCTTTCTTTCCAAGCACCATCATCAGAAAGGTGGAACAGTCTCCCGCGGGTCTGGTGCCTTGTTTCTTCGTCCTCTTCGCCGGTATGCACTAGGTACAGCCCAACGTCCCAGATGTCAGAAAAATCTAAATGTTCGAGGGATGCCACAGGGAAAGTATTACCTTCAATTTCTTCCACCTTCAACTTCTTATTTTGCTGTTCTGCGGTTTCTTCTTCCTTTTCTCCTCCTGCTGGTTGGGAACTGCCGGCCAACAGCTCATTCCAGCTGGTGCTACGCTTCTCCCCTTCCCCATCATCTTCGCCCTCTGTCTGGGTTGCGTCCTCCGTACGTTGCTTCTTCTTCTCGCCACCATCGTCATCAGCCGTCTCCTTTTTGGCGGCTACGTCCGATGAAGGACTGGGAGAATGCCTCGTCTTTACGGCGGCGCTTCCAAATCCAAAGGAGGAATTGTTATACGATCCGAACCCAGCACCCAGCTTGACTTTACTGGGTGGTGGTGGAGACTTGCGTCGATTGAGAGAACCAACTGAGGGTGATCGAGAGCGATTTGTCAATCCAGCGTTCGAGGAGGACGTATCTGGCGAAGCAGAGCGTTTGGGCACCGCTGATGCCTGATTGCCAAAGATAGAGGGAACAGCAGATGCGATGGAAGCGAAAGGAGAGGCTGTGGACATGAAAGCGCCAAAGCCCGATGTGAACGACCTGGATGGTTGGGGCACGGCCGGTTTGGAAGACGAAGATGCATCCGGTTCCGAGGGCGTAGACGCGAGATTGGGGGAGCTGCTGGTAGGTCCAAAGGCGGTAGGACCGGAGACTTTGGCGAATGGTGAGACGCCTGAAAAGGCCGCAAAGCCGGTCGCCTAAAGAATAGACAAATGCATTTGAGTCAAGGTCGTCATCCAAACCGCTTTCCCAAAGGTTACTTACCGGCTTAGGGGCAGCCGGAGCGACAACAGGTGTTTGGCCAGGTACAGCAGGGATTGCTGGCGCATCGTCTTCCTTGACTTCTTTGATAGTCTTGATCGACACATCTTCGGCCTGCTTCTCCCTCGGGCGCTTGGCATACTGCTCGTGGTTGGGGTCTGTAGCGAAACTGCTTTCTCGCGTGACCAGCTTCCGTTTTCTTGAAGGGGACTTTGTCCTCTCCGGGTCAGATGGCGGATCAGAGTCGCTGCTTCTGCGCTGCTGCTGCCTTGGACGGCGTTCTTCTTTCGCGGCTTCAGCAAGGTCAACAGCAGGAGCGAGCACAGACGAGGGCTCAGGCGGGCCGTTCGGTTGAGATTGCGTTTCCTGATCGCTCTTTCCTTTCGAATCATCTTCAACACGTGGTTTTGGTCTAGATTCTACGGTTGCAGCGTGCTGAGGACTTCCAATATCGACGTCTTCTTGTGGTTGTGGCGGAGGGGTGGCTGGGCGGGCGTCGGGTATGACAGTGTCCTCGGCTGGGCCAGCCTCCTGTTGGGGATCCATGTCCTCCTCATCGGCGGCCCACTGCTCAGCGTCTTCCATAGTTGTATCGTAGATGCTCTTCGGGCGAGGACCACTACCCCCGGCTCGGACAGGAGACCCGTGCTCCTTCCAGTTCAAATCCTTGACCCTCTTCCTGAGATTTTGGAGTTTGGGTGGTTCGACCGTCTCCTGAGATGGGGTTTGGTCGGCATTCGGGAGTGGAGGTGTGGTATTCGGTGGAGTCGCCGCCCCAGGGGCCGATGCCGCCGCTCTAGAGTTGTCAAGGGGAGGTGATCGAGGCGGTGACTCTATTTCGTCCAGAGGTTCTAGTCGATTGCGCTTTGCCACATGTGTTTTTCGTTCGTTGGGGTCGGCAGCCGCGAGTTCTCCTGCCTCAGACTGGGGGAGGGTGGTCGGACGATAAGCGCGTATAGACAAGGGTAATGAGCACAATGCTGTTTTCTGCGACACCGTGGAGCTCACCTTTGGGGTTTGAGGCTCGATAGAGGGTTCTCGCTCTCGCTTTCGACTGGTTCCAGCTAACAAAACGGGAAAGTGGTTGGTGAGTATTGGGTCGTTGGGATTGCCTGGAAGGGTAGTCCAGGCTAGAACCGTCATCTTTACGGTAAACTGACCTCGTTGTGCTGACAGCAAGTCGTCCGTGGAAGCTGCAGGTTGCTGGTCGGTGCTATTGTCGTTCGTGTCGTGTACCATGATGTCCGGATGTTCTTGGTCGGTCATGAGAGGTGGAGATGACGGTGGGATGGTGGGAGGGAGGTTGTAGGAGATGTGGAACGGCGTTTGTTTGGCCCAACGGCTTTGGCTTTTGTCCTACAACCACCATCGCTCACCTCGAGACGTGCGAAAAAGCTCAGGATGTCAGAGCGCATACACAAGCTACTACTATGGTGCAAAGAAAATGCTATTTCGATTGATCCAAGGTTGAAAATCGTCGAGAGCGAAGACGATTCTGGCATTACTGTCATCGCCACCGACTTGATCATTCCGCAGACCTCAGGTCAGTCGAGCACAACCACATTTTGCCTCATTCATATACCTACTTACAACCAAAGTTGTGTTTAGTGGTCCAAATACCAAAGCACTCCGTTTTGTCCAGGAGAACTTGTCAATTTGCTGGAGTCATCAACGCGGCGTTTGAGGATCACCGCCTGGACTTTGACGAGCCCAACCTCTGGTTATCGTTAGTCTTACTTACAGAATCGTAAGTGAGTACTGATGCATGCGACTTGGCGGGTCAATTGACGTTTCATCTCTCATCTAGAATCCAAGGGGCCAGCTCGAGATGGCATGGTTACCTGCAGTCCTTTCCTCTCTCTCCAGTTCCCTTGGCATCTTTTTGGCTCGATGTGGGTGGTGATATCGATACAGATTCCGAGCTCGCCTATGCATGGATAAGGGGCACAGAAGTGGAACGACTTATTCAACGCGAATCCGGTCTGGTCAGTCCGAGCGTCCTTGCTCTGACACCACGTAGCCGAGCTAAACCTACTCCTGCACATAGCCAAAGCTGCGGGAATTTTACAACTCAGTCGTAGCTTCAACTCTCCAAAAGCTTGGACTTGCGTCAAATCCATCCGTGTCCTTTGAGCAGTTCCGTTACACCTACAGTCTTGTTTCGTCAAGAGCATTTCACATAGATGCCTATCATGGCATTGCGATGGTACCCATAGCGGACGCGTAAGTGAGCAAATACCTCTTTTACCGCGTCTTTGTTATAACTGGTTCCTTAAACGCACTTCCTCCTTTGCGCCGATAGATTTAATCATGTGGAAGAGAATCAAGTCCATTTCGAGGTTGGTAACAGAAAACTCCATCGCCGAAACAAAGCTAATACGGATCATATGGGTGCCGTTTGATTCCGGCGTCAGAGCGACTATCACGTCTGCTCTGTCTGTGGTTCCTTTGACCAATGCGAGCACGACGACCATGACGACCAGCCATCTCGGGCCTCAAATCCAACGATCTCCAAATCCTCAGCCGAAGACGACACCTGCGAAATGGTTACCAACTCCCTCATCCACCCCAACGCAGAGGTGTTCAACACGTACGACTCCAGCGCGCCCAACTCCAAGCTTTTGGTCCACTACGGGTTCATGCTCGAAGCAAACTCGAACGACATGGTTTTCTTCGAGCAGGCGGAGCTGAGTCTGTGGTTGGAAGACTTGGACAAAGTTCCTATGGAAGGGCTGGATGATGAGGAGGGGCTCTTTCAGAGCTTGGGTGGAGGCGATTTGTTCTTCGAAATGGAACAAGACGAGGGGAGAGGGCGTGATACCCGCCGGAGTTTTGCGATCAATGCCGAAGGGGTTCTCTCCACGCGACTGTTCTCGTTACTCGTACTGAAGAATATGTGGAAAGCGCGCCAAAGCGGGGGACAGAATTGGCCTGCTAGTGATTTCTTTGGTGAGTGGAGATCAGCGATGGCTCCTAATGTCGATCCATATGCTCAACCCTCTCGACCAATTGTAGACTGGCTCAAACACTCCTCCCGCCACCTTTTCACGCTCTTCGTTTCAATCATTGCCGTGTTGAACACGGCCGAGGATGATGAAGATGATGGTCCTCCCCCGACTCCCGTTGACGATTCGTCGTTTACGCAAGAGACGTACACGGCGGCTCTTGGGATCTGCTCCGACACCGACCACTTGTGCATCCAAAAGCTTCAACGACTTGGATCCGACGCTACCAACTGGGAAACCGACTGGGGAGAAATACTGGATGTGGGTGTTACTGTCGACTTTCGGGCGTTTAGGTCATACTAAAATCGTCCTCGTTCGGCACGATTCAGGCCACCCCACCGACGCTCGTCAGAACCCGGATGGCCATCACCCATGCAATGAACGAGCGGAATATCCTGGTCGCTTGTCGACAAACTTGGAGAGATATCGGTGAATTAGTGGCTGCAAGGCATTCGTTGATGGACGCTGGGCTGTGATGGTCGAAATGTTCGAGTTCGCTGGCTGCCTCGATTCTGACGGCATCGTCAACGTTCGTCCGGCCGCTCTAGATGAGTTATCCAAGTCCCCGAAGGTAGCAAGATAAGACGAGGCAACAAAAAATTACATTACGCGCCATAAACTACAGCGGCCGTGAGTGGAGTAGCGAATATAATCCAAAAGTTTGAAAATGTCCATTTTTGTTTTTCATGCCTGTTCAGTACTTGAGGTTTCGTTTGTTGATGCCGGAGTGGTTTCGTCGTGGGAGGCCCTCCAGTTGGCGATCATGTCGACACTGATCATCTTAATTCCCCATTTATCGGCGAAGCGTCGGCAATCATCCCGTCGAGCCATGGTGCCTTGCTCGTCGTCATTGACAACTTCGCAGAGCAGGCCAGCCAGAGGTTGATTCGTGATTCGACACAAGTCTACATCGAAGGACCATCAGCATACTCGCGGACGTGGACCGATGGCATTGCCATTTACCAATTGCAGCTTCGGTGTGTCCCTTCCGCTGGATGGTTCCACCCGGACGTGCACGTAAAGGTACCATATGACCCGGCCGAGAAAAGTCCTCAGGTTTGGACGCTTTCGATGCCAGCATACGGGCCGTCAATGCTCGGTCATGAGCCGAAATTCCAGTGGTAGTACCTAAGCCGTGTGGAGCCCGTGTTTTTAGTCAGCACGTGAAAATGCTCCGGAAATTGCATTTGTCACGACGTACCGTGCTTGTAATCAACGGTATGCGTGTAAGCAGTTTTGTGAGGATCCGTGTTGTTGGGGACCATCATGGGGATTTCGAGTTCATCGAGGCGGGATTGAGGTAATGAACAGCAAACGTAGCCACTGGGCGAATAGGAAGCGAGGAGGGGGGAGCCGAATAGAAATTGGCGCGCGTCAGCCACGAAGCCGGAGGACGAGCAAGGCCGACGGAGCGAATACCAAAGCCACTCGAAGGCGTGAAAATGGGGCGAAGGAATGCACGTACGACGTGTGTTTGATGAACCAGGCCATCTTCTCAGTCGTGATCTTGTCCGCGGCAATGATGAGATCTCCTTCGTTCTCGCGTCCTTCGTCGTCCATGACCATGAGGAATTCACCCCGCGAGAACGCAGCAAGAGCGTCCTCCATATCGTCGAATTGGAAGGTCTCTGCGATTGACGGTGCTGCCGGGGTGTTGATGCCATTATTGACGTTCACGGGGCTGGTGTTGGTGTTGTTGGCGGGCACTTTGGCGAAAGCTGGGGTGTCCTTGGGAGAGGGGAAAGAGGCTGGGTGAGAAGCGAGAGCGATCATGGTTGGGGTAGATGAAGGAGCTTTGGAGGAGAGAGTGTTTGGGAGGTGTGGAAAGACGTGGTGGTGGGTGAAGTAAAAGGGGTGCTTATTATATAGCCGAAATGCAGGCAGGGGTGGTAGTGTCGGAGGATGGGACCCGATGCATCGAAAAATACCAGACGATTATCCAAGACAGCCGTGCGACTCACCGACATGGGATCGTCAACGTCCGCGGACATCTCCACAGAATCCAACGTAGAAAGGTAGTTTAGGTTCTTCTGTTAAAGGCAGTATATGTGTTCTAGCAGTTTGCCGTGCGCTGGTGAGAGTTTCTGTTTCAATGTAGACCGGTACCGGAGCTTCACGAAACGGTCGAACGGAAGTGCTCTAAAGGGTTGAGCTGGACGGTTATGGTGGAGGGCTTGGTAATGAGCGTTGATGGATCGGATTGTGGAAGGAATGGGGAGAAGTCTGTTCTGACTGTGGGCTGCTCACACTGCAGAGGACCGAAAGGTCACAGCCCTTGGATCTTGTGGGCGAGAGGTATGTCGAGCGGTCCTACGTAAGAATCCGGTGCCAAATTGCTTACGGAATTCCACCAAAGACTTTCTGTGCTGTGCTGCTCGTCGTAATTTCAACCAATTCAGGCCGAATGAAGCTTGTCGATGTCGTCCACGTGAGCGAAGAATTGGCTGATGTAAGCTCCTTATATGTTTGTTGTTCGATGACTTCAATCCCCACCGTTCCCACCACCGCAAACTCACCGCCACCAACCCCTGCTCGCTCATGGCCGAACCAACCGACGCGGAACTCGTTAACGCCACCAAGGAAGTCGTGCGCTCATTAAAGCGCGATGGAACGATTGAGTGCGTTGATAATATTTGGTGCTCGGTTCAATATTGATCCTCCGCGCCGTGCCAACAGGAAGTGGACCAAAGGCCTCCTCCGCGAAAGGATGGAAAAACAATTCAATTTGCCTTCCGGGTCGTTGAAGGGGCGGAAAAAGCTGGTAGAACAAGCCACTGAAGAAGCCATAAACGAGTCCGACGATGAAGACAAAGACGAGGAGCAAGAGGTTCCGAAAAAGAAGGAAACCAAATCCTCTCCGAAAAGACCCAGCAATAAGAAAAAGCGGCCTTCCATGGAGCTAGTCAGTCCTTGCTCCTTGCAATGTCTGACATCCGATCGCATGCTGATAGCCCTCCTCCTCCACAACTCGAAGCCAAGCGATTCAGAACTCAGTGTTTTGGACGACGCGTCACCCGCCAAAGCGAAGAAATCCAAGGCCAAAGACGCGAAGCCATCGGTGAGCTTTGCCGACTACGTATCTCTTGGTTGACGCGCGTCGAAGCTGACCTCCTGTTCTTGGGACCCGCTAGTCTAGTAAGAAAAAGGTATCTGCAACGACCAAAGTCAAGCGGGCTGACAAGAACACGGACACCTTTCTCTCGATGATCGGAGTCCGTACTTGCGCTTGTCGTTTTTCTCCATCATCGCGCAATTCCTTGACGTGACTGATTGGAATTCCTTACCAGCTCGCTCCTGGGTCTAAAGGCGCTGACGAGAACGCCGCTGCACTGCTTGTACAAGGTCTGACGGGCGGCAAGGTTGATGTGCGTTGGTTTCCCTAACTTCTTCGCTGAAATGGTGGCAGCTAACGTGCATTCCCTTGTCGGATTAGCTGGATGACGACGACGATCTCAGCGAGTTAGAGGACGAACCCCCTCGAAAGAAAGCAAAAACCAAACGGGTGTGTACGCTTTGAATATGGGTGCTGCCCACCGGAGTGTTGACGTCCTCTCCATTCTACTCCCACCAAGACATCTGATGGTGCGAGTAAGGGAAAGGTATGCTTTTTTTTAATCTGGGCAGCTCTCTTGACGGTCGTGTTGATGTGCCCGTTCATCAATTCTTTGGCAGTCAAAATCAAAGAAGGCAGCCGCAGATTCGGTAGGTGTGCCCCTGAAAATGCCGAAACCAACCATGAACTATAACCGTCTTTCTATGCCAGGCGAGCGCTTCGGAAGAAGATCCTGCTCCAAAGAAAAGGAGCCGGAAGGTGACGTCGTCTCTTCCTGAAGTATAGCTCGTCCCGACATATACTTACACGCCTCGCTTTGCTCAACAACAGAAGTCTGAAAAATCCGACAAGCCAATGGTGAGTAGTTTTGTGACGACACCGAGAAGCTACTTCGTGGCAGTGTTTTTGACCACGCAAACCTTTCAGGACAAGAACGAAGAGGAAATCAAACGGCTAAAGGTGCGTGCTGTCTTTCTTCGAGCCCGATTTATCTACGGGAAGGGGATTACTGACGACCGCGCTACTCCAGTCATTCGTCGTGGCATGCGGCGTACGGAAGAAATGGTGCGTCTCACTGCTTCCTGCAGGGCTTCACCTGCCCCTCCGTCACTGACGAGCCCCACGATCATCCCTCTTACTTCGACAAAAAGGGTGAAGGAATTTGAAGGCCTCACAACCCCAGCCCAGCAAATCAATAAACTGCGAAAGATCCTGGCCGACCTGGGTATGACGGGGCGGTTAAGCTTAGAGAAGGCAAAAGAGATTAGAGAGAAGCGGGAATTTGCTCAAGAGATGGGTGAGTGTTACGAACCCCCTTTTTCTTGGGAAGGCTGGATTGTGGCAACCAACGAGGCGCGGATTTGCTTTCTCAGAGGATATTCAGGAATTCAACGCCAAGATCAACGGCCCAAGAGAGGGCCGTTCATCCAGAAGCAAAGCCAAGTCTGGAGGCGACAACGATGAAGAGATGAAAAACGGAGACGAGGGTGAGGGTGAAGGCGAGGATGAGGACGACTCTCCCGGTCCCTCGAGACCAAGGAAGGTTCGTACTTGAATCGGAGCGTTAGTTTCATGGGTGTTTGAACGCTGATGTGCCTTCCCGACTACTGCTTGCTCTTGTGCAGAAGGGTCGTAGTCAGCTTTTGGCTTTCTTGGACGATCAGAGCGGGTCGGAGTGAACAGCCAGTTGGAGGAGTTGAAGCCCGGTCGGACCTAGAGAATCTCGTACGCTTCTAATACGCAAACGTGTAAATCTTGCAGCTCAACATCTCGCCGATGTCCTCGTTTTTATTTATCAAAACGCGCTTTAAACTTTGAGGGTCCTTTTTTCATTTCGAGGACTTGTGGTCTCGGTGAAGTGCTGCAGGCCCATGTCAGGGAGGGGGCCCAGTCGCATTTCAATTCAATTGGGGCCTAATTCTACAGCTTGCGATCAACACTGTCCTGCAGTGCCTCGACTCTTCCTCCCATCTTTCCTTCATTCCCTCCTGTTGAAACCTGTCTCGCTGAAAACGTTCCCTTTTTTTTGCTCAGGTATGGAAATCATGGCCTCGGTCGACTCTCAGAATATTACAGCTCAAGGCGAATAACTGATTCATGGTGATTATTTGCTTCTCCACTAATAAGACGTTGGATTATGACGTGTTGACATAGCCTTCTCTGCGGTGCTTATCCGGTGACTCCAGACCCTCCCATGAACCAGCCCAATGCCATGCTCGGTTCCCTTCAAAACCTCAACGTCCAGAGTCTCTTCTATAGCCCGAACTCCTACGAAGTGTAGCTCAACTCCTTCTTTCGTTCGTCTCTCCGCCTTACGAAGTCTGCGGGCCGCCAGTCCCTCAAAGCCGTCAACCAATTCCGCATTCACATATAGGAGGGAGGGATTGAACAGAGCATAAACCCACATTCCTTCACGCCGAAGTGTTTTATGCACCTTTTAAAGATGGAGCCTGCGCTGTTTATTATATCTCTAGGGTCGCCGATATTTTGCACTATTTCGACATGAATTGAAATCGTCGTTGAAAAAAAGATCCTCTGACGCCTGCCTACTTGGCAACGGCCCTAAAGAACCTCACTCCGCCACCACCTTCCGCTCCATCCGCGGTGTCACCTTCGATCTGCTGGGCCCTCCCGGACTTGGCGAGGACTTGAATCGCCTTGAGCAGTAGGGGTAAAGGAACTCCCGACATGGGACCGTCCACAGACTCTGGGTTTTGGATTTCATAGTACGTGAGGATAGTGTTTAGTTGACCAGTTGATAAGACCTGGGGTGGGTGTAGGTTAGGAAAGGGGTCAGGAGCTGCGGATGGCTCGCAGAGGGGCAACCGACCCAGTCATATAGCGCCTCAGCCCAAGCCTCGACTTTCAGCCAACAGACGATGACGCTCCGAGCTTGTCGTGGAGGCTCCCAGAAGGCGGAACCCCCCGATACCATTGTCTTGATAATGTATTCCAGATGTTGCTGCGGCATTTGGCCTGACGTGCGGTGAAAAGAGTGAATCATAGCAGCATACGACACTGTTTGAGAACTGAGAAAGTGAAGCTCACGTTTAATACGAGGATTCCAAAAGACTTCGTTCCAAGGTCCATCTTTCGATTCAGCGTCTTCAATGCGCAACGTCCAGAGTCGTCGATGACGAGCGTAGTCAAGGATAAGCTTGATCCATTGTTGGGTGGCTTCGGAGAGGATGGATGGGTGATGCTGCTTACTAGATAGTGGGAAAGGTTGATACAAAACAATCGATTCACGTGGGTCCCGGCCGAAGGAGCGGTACGTACGTGAAGAATGGCGGAAAGGAGTGGATTGGGTGGAGGACGAAGCCTTCCTGAAGCTATGTCAACCCCAATCTCGCCATGGCATCTAGTTCTGTAAATTAATACCGACCTGACTCTGTTGTAAATGGCTCGTAAGGCATTGGCTTGGGAGAAAACCGAAGGCAAGGCTTGATGGTGGTTGTGGTTCTACGGCTCCAAGCGGTGTGCCGTCACGCGTGAAGGCCGTGAGGCCGGGGCTGGGCTCCACGCTTCAGACCCAGCTGGGCCCAAGGAACCGAAGCTCAATACGTCTTGGAATAATGCGCTAGCGCTTAGGGTAATGGAAATTATGCAGCTGTTTCTCGCCATGAGCATACTAGCATAATTAGTGAATAACTATCCAGGATATCCGCTTTGCAAGCCTTGCGCGCCATTAGATCTGTCATTTAACACCGGGTGAAAGCTAAAACAGAATCCTAGAGATACGTCTTACTGATGATTAGCAGCAATTAGAGATCTTACGAAGCCTCTGTCAGTGGCTTTCAACTCTCTGAGAGGCAAATCTGATGCAGTCGGTGATCTAAATCCTTCATAGGCATAAGGCATCTCCGAATGACTGAAGAAGAACTATCTATTTAGGGGACAAACTTGCGTGGTTTAGCTGGTCATTATCCCTGCACAAGGCGAGAGTGATCAGGCTCCGGCCCAAAACACTAGTAGTTTTTCCCGAATTCGGACATACGAAGGAGTCGAATAATACTAATATTGTCCTATGGAGGGAAACAAATCCGAAACCCAGAAAAGCCCATTACGGAACATGCCTAGTGGTACTATTAAGTGATGATGATAAACGAGTCCTGACATAGCAGTGAAGCGAGATAAGGCTCGGACTATGTTGCCATAAGATCCTGCACCAGCAAAAGAAGGTCATCGCAGGTTGCCACACCCTTCCTCAAACCAATTTGAGAGTAGATCTTGCGGGCTTGGATGTATGAATCTTCGGCTTTGGAATACTCGTCTCGCATGCGGTGCACATCCCCCAGACCCTTGATCGAGTCCGCGAAGCCGAGTTGATTCCCAATACAAAAGGAGATGTCGCGGGCTTGGATGTACGAATTTTCGGCTTTGGAATACTGGTCTTGCATACAGTAAACATGTCCCAGGGCCGCGACCGATTGCGCAAAGCCGAGCTGATTACCGATATGAGAGTAGATCTCGCGGGCTTGGATGTACGAATCTTCGGCTTCGGAAAGCTCGTCTCGCATGCGGTACACATCCCCCAGGCCCCTGAACGATTGCGCAAAGCCGAAATGATCTCCTATTTGAGAATAAATCTCACGAGCTTGAATGTACAGATGCTCAGCTGTGGAATACTCGCTTCGCATGCGGTATACATCTCCTAGACCCTCAACCGCTTGGGCAAAGCCGAGCTGATTCCCGATTCGAGAGTAGATCTCGCGAACTTGGATGTACGAATCCTCGGCTCTGGAATACTCGTCTCGCATGCGATATACATCTCCCAGACCCTTGACCGATTGGGCAACGCCGAGTTGATCCCCGACTTGAGAGTAGATATCGCGGGCTTCAATATACGAATCCTCGGCTTTGGAATACTCGCTTCGCATGCTGTAAACAAGTCCCAACCCTTCGACCGATTGGGCAAAGCCGAGCTGAATCCCGATTTGAGAGTATATATCGCGGGCTTGGATGTACAAATCCTCGGCTTTGGAATACTCGTCTCGCATACGGTATATGTCTCCCAGAGCCATGCCCGATTGGGCGAAGCCGAGTTGATCCTCGATTTGAGAGTAAATCTCTCGGGCTTGTATGTACGACTCTTCGGCTTTGGAATACTCGTCTCGCATACGGTATACATCTCCTAGACCCTTGACCGAGTGCGCGAAGCTGACCTGGATCCCGATTTGAGAGTAGATATCGCGGGCTTGTATGTATGAATCCTCGGCTTTGGAATACTCGTTTCGCATGTGGTAAACTTCTCCAAGAGCCTTGACCGAGTGTGCAAAGCCGAGATGATCCCCTATTTGGGAGTAGATATCGCGAGCTTGGATGTACGAATCCTCGGCTTTGGAATACTCGTCTCGCATATGGTATACATCTCCCAGACCTTTGACCGAGTGCGCAAAGCCGAGCTGATCCCCGATTCGAGAGTAGATCTCGCGGGCCTGGGCGTATGAATCCTCGGCTTTGGAATACTCGCTTCGTATGCGGTATACATCTCCTAGACCCTCAACTGCTTGGGCAAAGCCGAGCTGATCCCCGATCTGGGAGTAGATCTCGCGGGCTTGGATGTACGAATCTTCGGCTTTGGAGTACTCGTCTCGCATATGGTATACATCTCCCAGACCCTTGACCGATTGGGCAAAGCCGAGCTGATCCCCGGTTTGAGTGTAGATCTCGCGGGCTTGGATGTACGCGTCCTCAGCTTTGGAATACTCGGCTCGCATGCGGTATACATCTCCTATTGCTCCCGACGCCATAGCCTGGTCCCGTTCATCTCCAACTGTCTTGGCCACTTCAAACGATTCTTGAAAGTAGGCTAGAGCCTCCGGCATCATGTCATTCCACAGTTGAATCCGGCCAAGAGCATACAGAAGTCGGCTAGAGTGCGTCGTCGTCAAGCTGTCTGGTTCGGTGTTTGAGGGTACTGTTTGATCCTGTGGGGATCTCGGGTGAGTACGTGTAAATCACGACGGCAAGAACTCCTTACCATGAATGAGATAACTTGTTCGCATTCAATAGCTGTTGGTCGCTCATTTGCATCTAATCTCCAACACTTCCCCATCAGACTACAGAGAATCTTGATTTGCTTGAGCTGGGCATTATCTCCGATAGGTGGAAGCTCGCCTCTCGTGATGCGCTGAACAACGGTGACATTGTTCTCCTCATCAAATGGAAGATTCCCAGTAACTGCCTGAATCGATCCGGAATTAGATTGAGACGACGCCTGGATCTCTCTCTCCGCAATTCATGTACACATACCTCCCAACAAATCCACCCCAATGCCCAGACGTCGCTGGCTAAACCGGGTACCTTTCCTTCCAACAGCTCTGGAGCAGCCCATCGGATCGTCCACGCAGGGCCCGTAATGGTGATGAAATCTCCGGACGCAGATACGTCCGCTTTCAATGGCTCCATTGTGGATGCTCTAGTCGTGGTTCGACCCTGGAACTTGGTCGCAGCGACCGCATGAACGCTTCCAACTGCTACATCGGGCGAGGAATCCACAGCACGAGCAGAACCAAAGTCTGTAATAATTGCCCGGTTCTCGGAATTCACAAGAATGTTGAGCTGTATTTACGTGATGTTCAGTCCAAACCAAACGGTATTTATATCCAGCTTACTGATTTCAAATCACCGTGACATATTGGTGGGGTCCTTCCGTGGAGATAACTTAGTCCGGTTGCAACGTCGTATATCTGAGGATCTGTAAGTGAAGGGGATGCGGTCGTGGTGGAAGAGTTGCGCTTACCAAAGACACGCGTTCTGGGAGCTCCCAGTTGGCGGACCGGACAAACTCCCGCAAGTTACCATTCTTTTCCCAGGAAAAGACCATCCAAGCGATGCCTCCTTCGATGTCTTCGACGAAACCGATAATCTTCACCACATTCTCGTTTGTGAGGTTGTTTAGAAGACTGATCTCATGAGCGAATGGCTTGAGTGGACGGTTATTCAGGTTAACATTTCCCAACGTCGCCAGCGTAAAAATTGCGATGACTCACTGCAATAACTTGGTCGTCATTGGTGTCGGTGTCGAAACGCAGCTTTTTGACTGCAACGTACTCCGCGGCATCGGATTCCGAGAGACTTGGGGACTCCTCTGGAACGAGCATGGCTGGCTCTACATCCGCGTTCCCACCTGCCATGGGGGCCTTGCCTTCCAGAGGTTTGATTCGGGCCTTCTCGATCCGGAGATACCCCAATGACTCGAGTACTTTTCTCTAAAAGCGCGATGAATGGGATTAGCCTCCTGAACTCGAACATATGGATATGGGGTACACCCGCTCACCGGACGGATTCTGAGTGGCTTCGCCGCGTCTTCAACCTCTTCGAATTCCATGGCGGCCTTCTGAGGGCTTATTGGTGGCTGTGATTGCTTCGCTTCTTCATTCTCTTTGTGGTCGTCATCCATTAGAGGGAAATTTTGATCAAACTAAGTGGCTCTAGAGTGGATGATCTTGGCGGGATAGGGGGTGAAGCGATCAATTGTGTACGGCGGTGGTGGTTTCAAGGAGAGCACGGCTTCATCCGTGGCTATGCCGTGGACGCCGCAACGTGGGTAGCTGTGCTCATGGCAAGCACACGCATCGTCTCAACTGATTCGGAGTGACCGGACTGGTTTCTAAACCAAAAATCACGAGGCTTGAACGTGTCGTACAAAGAGCAAATAAGTAAGTGATATATAACTCCTCCCAGCTCCGGTACGCATTTATCACAAAATCTTCTTCCCCGGTCTCCCAAAGTTAACGAAGTACCTGAAGTTCCAATACAGATGTTGTTCAACCTTCGCTGCATCCAGCCGCCTGCACTCGGCGCGAGGGTCCTCAAGGAGGCCCTCGACCTGTCCGCCCCGTTGCAGATAGCGAATGATAGACTCCAGGCTTTCTGTTGGCCTTATCTTGTGGAAATACCACTCCTGCTCGAAAACCTGGAGCAACCATAGCCTGTGTTCTTCACCAGAACGAGGCAAGGGCTTGACCTCGATGATCTCCTTATAGCCAAAGGCGACGCTCAATTTATCCAGCTCGTCAAGCGTAAACAGCAGAGTTCTGGCATACGTGCCCCCGTAGGTTGAGTCGTAGCCAGGCTGAAGGATCGGAATATGAGCAGCTTCGTGCATGAACCATGGGGTACTTCCAATGCAGTCCGGTCGATTCTTGTATGGGAAGTATTTCTCCACCTCATCGGACCATCCCGGTGCTACTTCCCTCGGTGATTTGTCAAGATGATCGGTTCCAAATGGAGCGGGCAACGCGAGAGTCAAAGGCCATCGGGCGGGGTCTGGGTTGGGAATAAATGTCGCGTCCTGCCAGCAGCCAGGGAATGGAAGGTGAGTGCGAATTAGTTACGGTTAGAGCTTTTTCGTATAGATACGCTCACATTCTCGCCCTTATCAAAATCTAGTGGCGGATCAGGTTGATTATCCAGGGTGAAGCGAGCTGCGTCTACCACCCATATACGCCCCGAGGCCATAGCAATGACGCAAATTCCAGTCGTCTCATCAAAGTCTAACGCCCCGGGAACTTCACCAAGGCTTCCTGGGATAGCCCAAGCAGCAAAAGCGTCTGATTTGCCCTTGGGGGGTGGGCTGGATCGGGGCGGGCGGGTAGGATACACAGCCACGAGATCGCCCGCGAGAGCTGCAAAGCGACGACCGGACAGTCCCATTGCGAGACCAAATACCAGCCTATCAGGGCATACTATGCCACCCATGTGTTCGATATGGAACTCCAAGTTGGGCGAAACGAGGTGGGCATCATTCCTTCGGCGTATGACAGCTCCGTAGCATCCATTTAATTCGGCGGATACGAGAACAACCGCCTCCTGTTCAACTCCCAAGGTTGGATTGGGTTCTCGTATAAGGCCCCCTCGATATACGGATTCCTCGAGATTGGGATAGACCAGGGACTGGAATGGACGAAAACAGCTTGAATGCTGTCGTTGGCTCGGTCTCGAAGCAGCGATTTTATTTGAGCGATTGAGTAGATGTCGACGTTGCAGTTCCTTGCCACGATGATGAATTCCTTGTGAACTTGCATATCGATAATTTCGTGTTTTATCTATTCCGAAAAGACATTATTCGAAGGCCCAGTTGCTCGTTCACAGCAGCAATACGTACCCGACAGAGGTCGTATTAAGCAGCGAGCGGTGACATATCGACATGAATGTCCGCGCTAGGTTCCAGGTGCACTGTCGCAGCGGTATTGGAGTCGCCTACGAATCCCGCGTTCTCGCTCCCAACAGTGCGTGAAAAGGCGAAAAGCGTGCCTCTTACGTCACGGAGTCCCCCAAACCCGTGGAAACAGTCTGAAGGAATTATTTTTGGATTTGCCTGACGGGTTACTCTCCGATGAGGTAGATCAAGGATGAAATGGTATACAATCCATGACCTAAAGCGCGTCGTTCTACGTCAAACTTCCCTAGTGAAGAAGTACATAATGCATACCTCATTGATACGTATACCCGAACAAGGTTATTGTGCGTATCGTCTTCAACGACCGAGCCGTCGATCGTGCCGTCAATCCCATGACATATGTTGATAAGCGTAGGGGCGGTATTTTCATCTATCTCCCACAGTTCTACAGCTCCTGTGCGGAGTTGGATTAATATCCATCTGGAGCGGATCAATTTGATCCAAGAAACGGTGTTGGGGGGTTTTTTGATAGATGGTTCGTCCAAATAAGCTTCCGAGAGGAACTTTGCTGACTGAGAAGCTAGCTCGGCTTTGGCCAGCACTCGAGATCTTTCGCTTTGAAATTCTATCACTTCTGAAGGGATATGGCGTGTGTCCGAGGTAGAAGAAGGAGGATCTACAGTCTCGACAGGGATGGCAGCGACACTGGGAGTGCAGGATGAACGGGACGGTGGCGCCGTCTATACGCGATATATGCTAATTAGTAACGAAATCCAAAAACAGGAGGCATGTAACTGACCATAGCGAGAAGTTCAGAACGGGATGGAGGGAGCGTGCCTTGCCTTGTCCCGAGGGTGGTAGACAATACTTGTACGCCCGGCCCATCGAACTTCACCAATGGCTGTTCTTCGTCTGACTCAATCGAGGACACTGTCGGCGATCTATCAGACATCGAAGCTCGTTTATGATAGTTTGAGGTAAGAGTGCACTGGATTCACGATGTAGGAGTTGTTTCGTTTGTTCAGTGGTTGGCGGAGCACGGATCTCCAGCCTTGACGCGGTGTTAGTTCAAATATCACAATCCCACGGCTCCGTAAAAATCACCTGGAGATGTAAGGTCCGCGTCCGCAATCGGCCGCCTCAAACTCACGTATGTCAAGAAATCCTCCCCAGTCTCAGCATCAATCGCTACGCGGCCGCAGTCACGGTGGTAAGCTTCCGGTCTAGTCCGCCAGTCCCTAGCCCATGTCTAAACTCGTCCTCCCCACCACCTCCTCCCCAGCCCATCACCCTCTCCACCAGTCCAATCCCCCAATGGCTGAAGAACAGGATTGGCGTTCGTTCATGGAGCATATGCGATCCCACATGACCCAGATTTCGACTGATATCGTCGAAATCAAAAGCGACATCGGAGTAATGAAGAGTGACATCGCGGTGATGAAAGACAATATGAAGGGCTTAACAGAGAAAGTAAAGGACGTGCACAATCTTATGCACCTTCCGCAGGTACGTATCCTTCTAACCGACACCACTGGACCTGACTTGACCCTTCTTTTCGGTCGTGCCTTCTCCAGGTTCTCTCCCTTGTTACCCCCGGGCCAACCCCCCAGCCGGTACCCATCCCCCATGACCTTGAAGTGTTGAACGTATCAACATCAGGACCGTCAACCGAGCCCCGCGCCCTTTCCTAACGTCCTCACTAGTATGTTCCGCGGCTCCTGTAAATACTGTTTTGTTAGCTCTTGTTGTTATTAGTATTGTAAAGTCTTGAAGTAAGAACGCGTGGGCACCAGGCCTTGCACTGGGTCCGTCAGATTTCACGATTCTGGTGCATGCATGCTGATGGTCGGCCTTACCATTTTGGCTGCCACAGCCACCATGGAGGTCGGCCAAACGCAATACTGTGCTTTCCTGCCCATCCAACGGCCCTCAAGATGAGCGGCCACGAGTTTTCATACGCCCTTCCATACTTCTCGAATTCGGATCCTTTCGTGAAGTTTGTTCCGAGCGACCAGAAGCCGAGTGGTAGTCGAACAGTGTTGATTCGAAGTCGTCTTCAGTGGTGTTCGAGAACCTTTCTGGCGTTGTAGCGACATCAAATCCTCCCGCTTTTGAGTTTCTGCGGCCGCGACTGAAATGGGAAGGATCTTGCGATAGCGATAAGATTAAGACTCTGACAGAATGGAGGGGGCGAGGGATCGAGAGGGTGGCCCAGTTGAATGGGAACTCGAAGAGATCCCATACAAACTATAACTCCAGCTCCTGCAGCTTCGGCGGGTCGAGATTCAAGAGCAGTTGAGCAAGGAATCTAGAACGGTCTCCTTTCATTGCTAACTTGCGCAGATTAGGTCGGTATTGACGATTCGGTTTTGGAATGTCGGTACGGTCAACCATAGCCGTGGGTGCGGGGATCGTGATCAACTCCAAAGTCTCCAAATTTCCGCACTGGCTCAGCACTCCCCATAGTTGTGCGAAAGGCCACGCTGAGCATGTGCTCGAGCTGAGCACCAAGCTCTTGAGACGATCGAATTTCGTGGGGTGAAAGACTGGGAAGACCCCGTTAAAACGAGCCGATTGAAGGTTCGGGACCAGCGTTGAGACCGGAAGCACTGGGTTTCGTGGGGCATGAGAGGTGCCGGACGACGCTGAGCAGGTCGACCTGTCCGATGGTGGCTAGCACTCATCGGAGTAATTTCGGGATGGCATCTTGTGTGCAGATCGTGGAGCCGTTCGAGACGTCGTGACAAGCCTTGAGGCGGAAGGCGAGGGAGCTAACGGGGAGAGCCAAGCAGGAAAGGCGCACAAAGTCGATTAATTACGTAACACGCACCAAGGGACCTCGGACTCGAAGGAATCGTTCACTGCAGCCGGATTCCCTAGGATTCCAGATGATGGTGCACACTTACCATCTAGCTATGGAAACGGATATCAGAAGGGTTGAATAAAGTGTCTCTTATCTGCAGTACCGCATCGGGCGACATTGTGGCAGTGCAAGACGCATTCCAAGGAGGAGACAGGCACAGCCCAGCGCGCGTGCCTCCCACACATGTCACATTTTTCGCTGGCAGAAACGATGGCGAGAATGCTGATATTATGACAGCTTTCGCCCTTTGTTCGATTGATCGAAAGGGTAGCGGAAAAGAAATCAGGTTTTCGCAATGACGGAAACGGGGCGAAAGGTGAAAGGCGAAAATGGCGCCATAACAAAGGGGTGGCGTAAACACACTCGTTTTCGCTACCCTTTCACGCGACGTTTTCGACGAGGCGAAAACCGCATCTCACTTTCGCCGCACCTTTCACCAGCTGAAAGACAGGCGAAAACTGCCATAATATCACCGTTTCCGCAAGCGTTTTCGCTAGCGAAAATTGTGAGATACTCCCGGTGACATTGATTCACCACCCTGTCCTCCATACCAGCTCAATCCACTTACTACCTCTTCGGCGAAGCTACTCCTTAACCGCGAACTCATCTAAACGTCGACCATGTCAGCCCAACAAGGACATCTGATGCATCGGGGCGAAAACGACGACACCGATCATCGTGGTCCGTCTCAGGATCCTGCAAGTCCACTCCCGTCAAGCAAGAAATTAGTACGTCCCACCCCAATCACAACAAATGATCACATTAGCTCACCAAACCTTATTACTACATAGCGGGAGAAGCTCCAGGAGCTTGCTGAATGGCGAATTGATCGATCCTCGATCGAATTCGAGCAAGACGCCTCCGAATTCCGTGGAGGACATGCGACGGTTTCACGGGCGTTCTTGGTTTCTACCGCTGGTACCGGAGACGGAGGAAGAACCACCACACGAAAGGTCCGTTTCAATCCAATTGTCCTGTTACCTAAGGCAACGAGCTGAACGACTGGTCGATTCCAACGTGCTAGCGTATAGCGGTCAAGAAATTGAAGATCGAGAATGGAAAGGACAAAGAGCGAGTACTGGGGGTGAGAATGAGCGTATCCCAACGCGTCGAGCATTCGCACAACGCTAAAGCCCACTAACTCCTCTTAGCTGGCACTCCGAGAAGCACGATTCTTAACTAAGATTTCTCACAAAAACGTCATCAAACTCAAGGGATTTGTCGAAGATCTGACCGAAGATAAGGTTTGGTTGGTCTTCCCGTGGGCAGCGAACGGGAATTTAAAGGACTTCGTTGCGTTGGAGAAATGGGAAATCCCGGAACGGGTCTCTCTGGTAAGATCAGAAACACTGCACTCTGCGCCGTCCGCTGAGAGGCTGTACCCCAGATACGCGACGTCACGAAAGGAGTTGAATACCTCCATAGTCAGGATCCGCCGATCTACCACGGTGACCTCAAATCGGTGGGTCAGGGTGTTACAGTGAGACGACTCTTGACAAGCTGAAACTGCACGCTGCGTAGGTCAACGTGTTGGTAAACTGGGCTTGTCGCGCAGTCATTACGGACTTCGGCTCCGCCCGTCGCATGGCGAAAAACGATCCAACCGCAGAACCCTCCAAAAGCGAAAACCAAGCGCAGCCAACCCTGGTGCTCGAGACGAAATTTTGTGAAGCCACCAATACCGTGACACTGACGGGAAACCAATATACACTCCGCTGGGCTGCTCCAGAACTGCTCATGGGCGACGAACCTGGCCTGTGGGGCGATATCTGGGCATTCGGCTGGATAATCTATGAGGTATAGCGAGATTGGCAAATTGTACTCGATGGAAGCTTACCATTCAACGCCGGAATAGGTCATGACGAACGCCATTCCGTTTGAAAATATTCAAAACGACTCGAGGGTCGTCCTACGCGTCATTCAGGGAAACCTCCCTTCCGTCGCTAATCACGCCAACATGGTGTCAATTCGGAGACTTTACTCGCTAATGATCACGTGTTGGAACATCGATCCCAGCAAGCGGCCAATGGCTGAGGATTGTAGAAAGTTAATGAGTTTCATGGTGAGTGGTGCTAGCTTTGGGGTTATTTGAACTCAATTTGACATGTCGCCATATAGCAAATGGCCGTTCCGGATCGGCAGCGGGCCGCAAATACGGCGGTTTCGCCATCTCGCTCTCCTAAACTTCTTATTCAAATGGGGGACATGCATATCCTTCAGAATGACTATAGCAATGCGACGAAACTTTATACCGAAGCATTGAGCATCTGCACGGAAACCGCTGACAATGCAGGGAAAGCCAGTGCCCTCCTTGGCCTCGCTGAAGTGAATCGCCTTCAAGGCAATTACAACGAGGCCGTTACGCTCTACTCGGAGGCCATCAAAATCTACACCAACACCGGCAACAGACCAGGAAGAGCCGCCGTACTGTTGGGTCTTGCTCACGTGCACAACGTTCAAGAAGAGTACAGCGAAGCCGTTACACTCTACTCTGAGGTCGTTCAGATCTGCACCGAAATCGGCGACAGAGGACGGGAAGCGGACGCTTTGTGGGGTCTCGCCCAGGTGCATGGGCTTCAAGGCGAGGTCAGCGAAGCCCTTCAGCTCTACTCCAAAGTCCTCCAAATCTGCACCGACACCGGCGACAGACAAGGAAGAGCCGGGGCTCTGCGCGATCTCGCTCAAGTGCACCGGATTCGAAAAGAGTACAGCCAGGCCGTTCAGCTTCTATCCGAAAGCCTGCAAATTTGTATCGAAACTGGCAACAGACACGGAAGAGCCATGGCTCTGGTGTACCTTGCCAGCGTCCATCGCGACCAGGATCAGCACGAGGACGCAATACGCCTTTATGAACAAGCGGCCGAAATTTTTGAAGAAATCGG
>WSUB01000041.1:157475-222608 GCA_019633425.1 Tulasnella sp. 424 | reverse complement strand
CGTCCATCGCGACCAGGATCAGCACGAGGACGCAATACGCCTTTATGAACAAGCGGCCGAAATTTTTGAAGAAATCGGAAGTACTCAAGGTGCAGCAGCGGCATTACAGTGCAGGTCTGATATTCTACGCGAGCGAATGCCCGCCAGCCCATCCGCTCCATAATTCTCCCAGTACCACTCTTAGAGGACCAACTCCCTCATTAATGTAGTTGGATTATGTATTAGAATATATGTGTTCTTTAGAACACAGTTTCTGGGTGTTTTGATAGAATCAGCATTTCTCTCCTCCACTGCTTCTGCGGCTGGGAGGAAAGGGGAGCCAGGCTACATATTGGGCAACAAAAAAAGGCAAAATCGAGCACCCTGCAAGTTTAACGCTCCAAGTGAAATGACATCGGAATACTGTTTGCCGGTGGCCTCTGCCCTTCCCCGTATTGTCCAGAGTCATTTTCGTGGTCTGCGATACACTCGCCATCGAACACTTTCTCCCGGACGACCTCACGTTCAACGAAACCTTCATCGGTAGCTGCCGTATTACCAGACGGTTCATAGAAGCCACCAACGTTCTCAATTAGAGGTTTTGACATCCTTCTCAGCCTCAGCTCTGGTTATCACTTAGACAGAGCGAGATTAGATCCTCCGGGGACCGGCTGAAGAGTTTCTTTTGTCGTGACTTTTGTTTGCTTCGGAACAAGACTCATAACATTCGACATATAAATTTCGGATGACCGTACGATCCCATCTACCAGCTCTGTCTGCGCCTCGTACGAGAAAAACGTCTTTGGCAGGATGTTGACCACGGAACCTTTGAAGCACTGCCCGTTCCCATCTCAGCTTTAAAATCGACCATCATGTACTTAGCTCCAAAACGCGCAGCCAGCCGCGGCGTTCCGGTAAACCGTTTCTCGACCCTGGCAATACGCTCGTGTTGGCAGGATGTGACCGGGTTGGCTATCTCGAAGACGTTGGTGTGTCGTCCAAGTCTCATGGTGAGCTTCGGCTTGCGGATGGATCTCCGGCATGTATTATTTCATGCGCTTAGCGCCGGGATGAGATAGTCACGCTTGAACAACTTTGTGAGTTTTAAATGAGAGCGACGGAAGGAGAGGTTTGAGTAGGAAGTGGTTTTGTGAGCTGACGAGGGAAGAAGATGCGCGCGAATGTGTACTGAGTGAGCGTCAAGGCGGATTAGAGATTGGACTGAGTGAATAAAAGGATCAGGGAGACTCACGATGCTATCCTCAATGTGCAGGTTCTTTATCACCCGAGTTCAGTTCATCAGCTTTCGATAATGACAGTGACCCTCTTGTGTTTATCGGGGTGCTTTCGCTGTGCCGGCTGGCGAGTCTCCTTGGTCGCAAAGTTCCAGAGGTTCTAGTCGTGCCGGGGACGCTGGCCAGGTTGACCTGCCCGAAGGTAGCTAGGGGTCGTCGGAGTAATTTCAGGATGACATGTTGTGTGCCGATAGTGCGGGCCGTTGAGACGTCGTGAAAAGGCTCGAGGCGGAAGGCGAGGGGGCAGGTCCAGTTTGTAGGGGCGCGGTTTGTGGCAACACCTTGGGAGCGAGTACTGTGTCACGAGGAGTGCAGAGACATTGACCGGCCCAACGAGCATTTGAAGGCTGACCAGGGATCGACGCGCCTAGCATTGTAGGGAGAGGGGAGCTAGCGGCGAGAGCCAAGCAAAAAAGGCTCACAAAGTCGATTAACTACGTAACGCGCACCAGGAAGAGCCTCGCGTCGTTCACTGCAGCAGTCTCATCGGGCAGGATTCCCTCGGATCCCTGATGTTACCATCCGTGCCGATACGTTGCCACCACAAGCCAACATTCGCAGCAAGTGCCGCATTCGCAGGTTGACCTTCAGGAGACTGGAACGACTAGCGCTCTATGTACTACTATATATGTGGAAGCGGTTATCAGAAGGGTTGAATAGAGCGTGTCGCTTTATCTGCAGTACCGGATCGGGCGACGTTGTGGCAGTGCATTCTAAGGAGAATGTGTCGCCGCATGTCCTTCGCCTCGAGGAGACAGCACAGCACAGCGCGCGGTTCGAGGGTGCCTCCCACAGTGATTCACCACTCTGTCCTCTCCATACCAGCTCAATCCACTTCCTCCCCCTCGGCGAAGCTACTCCTTTACCGTGAACTCATCTAAACGTCGACCATGTCAGCCCAACAAGGACATCTGATGCATGGGGGCGAAAACGACGACACCGATCATCGTGGTCCGTCTCAGGATCCCGCAAGTCCACTCCCCCCGTCAAGCAAGAAATTAGTACGTCCCACCCCAATCACAACAAATGATCACATTAGCTCACCAAACCCTATTACTGCACAGCGGGAGAAGCTCCAGGAGCTTGCTGAATGGCGAATTGATCCATCCTCGATCGAATTCGAGCAAGATGCCTCCGAATTCCGTGGAGGACATGCGACGGTTTCACGAGCGTTCTTGGTTTCTACCTCTGGTGCCGGAGACGGAGGTATATCCACCACACGAGAGGTCCGTTTCAATATGACTATCCTGTTTCCTGCAGAAATTAGCTGGGCGACTGGTCGATTCCAACATGTTAGCCTATAGCGGTCAAGAAATTGAAGATCGAGAATGAAAAGGACAAAGAGCGAGTGTTGGGGGTGAGGATGATCTATCCCAACGCATCGAGTATTCGCACAACGCTAAAGCCCACTAACTCCTCTTAGTTGGCACTCAGAGAAGCAGGATTCTTAACTGAGATTTCTCATCAAAACATTATCGAACTTGAGGGATTTGTTGAAGATCTGACCCAAGATAAGGTCTGGCTGGTCTTTCCGTGGGCAGCGAACGGGAATTTAAAGGACTTCGTTGCATCGGAGGAATGGGAAATCCCGGAACGGGTCTCCCTGGTAAGATCAGAACATTGCACTCCGGTCCGTCTGCTGAGTCGCCGTACCCCAGATAAACGACGTCACGGAAGGAGTTGAATACCTTCATAGTCGGGACCCGCCGATCTACCACGGCGACCTCAAATCGGTGGGTCAGGGTGTTACAGTGAGATCACTCTTGATAAGCCAAACTGCACATTGCGTAGGTCAACTTGTTGGTAAATTTGTCTTGTCGTGCAGTCATCACGGACTTCGGCTCCGCCCGTCGCATGGCAAAAAAAGAGGCAACCGCACAACCCTCCAAAAGCGAAAACCAAGCGCAGCCAGCCCTCTTGCTCGAGACGAAAATTTGTGAAGCCACCAATACCGTGACATTGACGGGAAACCAATATACGCTCCGCTGGGCTGCTCCAGAGCTGCTCATGGGCGACGAACCTGGCCTGTGGGGCGATATCTGGGCATTAGGCTGGATAATCTATGAGGTATAGCGAGATTGGCAAATTTTACACGATAGAAGCTTACTATTCAACGCCGAAATAGGTCATGACGAACGCCATTCCGTTTCAAAATGTCCAAAACGACTCGATGGTTGTCGTACGCGTCATTCAGGGAAACCTCCCTTCCGTCGCTGATCACGCCAACATGGTGTCAATTCGGAGACTTTACTCGCTAATGATCACATGCTGGAACCTCGATCCCAGCAAGCGGCCAATGGCTGAGGATTGTAGAAAGTTAATAACTTGGATGGTGAGTGGTGCTGGCTTTGGGGTTATTTGAACTCAATTTGACATGTCGCCATATAGCCAATGGTCATTCCGGATCGGCAGCGGGCCGCAAATACATCGATTTCGCCAACTCGCTCTCCTGCACTTCTTCTCCAAATGGGACACATGCATAGGGCTCAGAATGACTATAGCAATGCGACGAAATTTTATACCGAAGCCTTGGGCATCTGCACGGAAACTGCCGACAATGCAAGGAAAGCCGGTGCCCTCCTTGGTCTCGCTGAAGTGAATCGGCTTCAAAGCAGTTATAGCGAGGCCGTTAAGCTCTACTCGGAGGCCATTCAAATTAACACCGACATCGGCAACAGACAACGAAGAGCCGACGCACTGTTGGGTCTTGCTCATGTGCACAAAATTCAAGAAGAGTACAGCAAAGCCGCTACACTCTACTCCGAGGTCGTTCAAATCTGCACAGAAATCGGCAACAGAAGACGGAAAGCGGACGCTTTGTGGGGTCTCGCCCAGGTGCATGGGCTTCAAGGCGAGGTCAGCGAAGCCGTTCAGCTCTACTCCGAAGTCCTCCAAATCTACACCGACACCGGCAACAGACAAGGAAGAGCCAAGGCCCTGCGCGGTCTCGCTGACGTGCACCGGATTCGAGAAGAGTACAGCCAGGCCGTTCAGCTTCTATCCGAAAGCCTGCAAATTTGTATCGACACTGGCGACAGACACGGAAGAGCCGAGGCTCTGCTGCTCCTTGCCGACGTCCATCGCGACCAGGATCAGCACGAGGACGCAATACGCCTTTATGAACAAGCGGCCGAAATTTTTGAAGAAATCGGACATACTCAGGGTGCAGCAGATGCATTACAATGCAGGTCTGATATTCCACGCGCGCGAATGCCCGCCAGCCCAACCGCTCCATAATTCTCCCAGTACCGCTCTTAGAGGGTCAGTTCCTCCACTAATGTAGTTAGATTATGTATTAGAATAGATCCGTTCTTTAGAACACAGTTTCTATGTGTTTTGATATAATTAGTATCTCTCTCCTCCACAGTATCTGCGGCTGGGAAAAAGAAGGGAACCAAGCACCCCTGCGAAGTTCCAAGTGAAAACGACAGACCTGTCCATTGGAATGCTGTTTGCCGGCGGCCGCTGCCCTTTCCCGTGTCGTCCAGAGTCATTTTCATGGCCCGCGAATCGATACGCTCGCCATCGAACACTATCTCCCGGACAACCTCACGTTCAACGAAGCCTTCTTCGGAGCTGCCGTACTGCCAGACGGTTCATAGAAGCACCAACGTTCTCAATTAGAGCTTGTGACATCCCCCTCAGCCTCAGCCTGGGGTATCACTTAGACACAGCGTCATCAAATCCTCCGGGGACCTGCTGTAGAGTTTCCTTTGCCGTGACTTTTGTTTGATTCGGACCAAGACTCATTACATTCGACATGTACAGTTCGGATGACCGTAAGATCCCATCCACCAGCTCTGTCTGCGCCTCGTATGGGAAGAACGTCTTTGGCAGGATGTTGGCCACGGAACCTTTGAAGCACCACCCGTTCCCATCTCCAGGTTTAAAATCGTCCATCATGTAGCTCCAAAACGCGTCGCCAGCCGCGGCGTTCCGGTAAACCGTTTCTTGACCTTGGCAGTACGCTTGTGTCGCGGAATCGAGGTTCGATAGTCCCTCGGTGCTATAATCCGCGAGAGCACAGCCCGATTCGTCCGTTACGAAGTTGCCGCGAGCGATTTTGATGTTGCGGCTGATGGAGGAGGAAATGTCGGATTTGATTACTTGGAGGTTCTAGTTGGGCCGAGGACCCTGACCAGGTTGACCTGTCCGATGGTGGCTAGCGCTCATAGGGGTAATTTTGGGATGTCAGCTTGGGTGTCGACAATATGAGCCGTTCGAGACGTCGTGAATAGCCTTGAGGCGGAAGGTGAGGGGGCGAGTCCAGTTTGTAAGGGCGCGGTTCGTGGCGACACCTTGGGAGCGAGTACTGTGTCACGAGGAGTGCAGAGACATTGGCCGGCCCAACGAGCATTTGAGGGCTGACCAGAGATCGACGCGCCTGGCATTCGGTGTGGGGAGAGGGGAGCTAACGGTGAGAGCCAAGCAAGAAAGGCGCACAAGTCGATTAATTACGTAACGCGTACCAAGGGACCTTGGAGGAATCGTTCACTGCAGCCGGATTCCCTAGGATTCCAGATGATGGTGCACACTTACCATCTAGCTATGTACTGTGTAGAAACGGATATCAGAAGGGTTAAATAGAGCGTCTCTTGTCTGCAGTACCGAATCGGGTGACATTGTGGCAGTGCAAGGGGCATTCCAAGGGAGACAGGCACAGCCCAGCGCGCGGTTCGAGGGTGCCTCCCGCATTGATTCACCACCCTGTCCTCCATACCAGCTCAATCCACTTACTCCCCCTTCGGCGAAGCTACTCCTGAACCGCGAACTCATCTAAACGTCGACCATGTCAGCCCAGCTAGGACATCTGATGCATCGGGGCGAAAACGACGACACCGATCATCGTGGTCCGTCTCAGGATCCCGCAAGTCCACTCCCGTCAAGCAAGAAATTAGTACGTCCCACCCCAATCACAACAAATGATCACATTAGCTCACCAGACCCTATCACTGAATAGCGAGAGAAGCTCCAGGAGCTTGCTGAATGGCGAATTGATCCATCCTCGATCGAATTCGAGCAAGACGCCTCCGAATTCCGTGGAGGACATGCGACGGTTTCACGAGCGCTCTTGGTTTCTACTTCTGGTACTGGAGACGGAGGTATATCCACCACACGAGAGGTCCGTTTCAATATGACCGTCCTGCTTCCTGCAGCGATTAGCTGAACGACTGGTCGATTCCAACGTGTTAGCCTATTGCGGTCAAGAAATTGAAGGTCGAGAATGGAAAGGACGAAGAGCGAGTACTGGGGGTGAGAATGAGCTATCCAAAAGCATTGAACATTCGCGCAACGCTAAAGCCTAATTCCTCTTAGTTGGCACTCAGGGAAGCACGATTCTTGACTGAGATTTCTCATGAAAACGTCATCAAACTTGAGGGATTTGTTGAAGATCTGACCCAAGATAAGGTCTGGTTGGTCTTTCCGTGGGCAGCGAACGGGAATCTAAAGGACTTCGTTGCGTTGGCGGAATGGGAAATCCCGGAACGGATCTCCCTGGTAAGATCAGAACATTGCACTTTGGGCCGTCCGCTGAGAAGCCGTACCTCAGATAAACGACGTCACACAAGGAGTTGAATACCTTCATAGTCGGGATCCGCCGATCTACCACGGCGACCTCAAATCGGTGGGTCAGGGTGTTACAATGAGACGACTCTTGACAAGCTGAAACTGCACGCTGCGTAGGTCAACGTGTTGGTAAATTGGGCTTGTCACGCAGTCATTACGGACTTCGGCTCCGCCCGTCGCATGGCGAAAAAGGATCCAACCGCACAACCCTCCAAAAGTGAAAGCCAAGCGCAGCCAGCCCTCTTGCTCGAGACGAAATTTTGTGAAGCCACCAATACCGTAACACTGACGGGAAACCAATATACACTCCGCTGGGCCGCTCCAGAACTGCTCATGGGCGACGAACCTCGCCTGTGGGGCGATATCTGGGCATTAGGCTGGATAATCTACGAGGTACAGCGAGATTGGCAAATTGTGCTCGATGGAAGCTTACCATTCAACGCCGAAATAGGTCATGACGAATGCCATTCCGTTTCAAAATGTCCAAAAGGACTCGATGGTTATCGTACACGTCATTCAGGGAAACCTTCCTTCCGTCGCTGATCACGCCAACATGGTATCAATTCGGAGACTTTACTCGCTAATGATCACATGCTGGAACATCGATCCCAGCAAGCGGCCAATGGCTGAGGATTGTAGAAAGTTAATGAGTTGGATGGTGAGTGGTGCTGGTTTTTGGGTTATTTGAACTCAATTTGACATGTCACCATATAGCCAATGGTTGTTCCGGATCGGCGGCGAGCCGCAAATACATCGGTTTCGCCAACCCGCTCTCCTGCACTTCTTATCCAAATGGGAGACACGTATAGGCTTCAGAATGACTATAGCAATGCGACGAAACTTTTTACCGAAGCGTTGGGCATCTGCACGGAAACTGCTGACAATGCAAGGAAAGCCGATGCCCTCTTTGGTCTCGCCGAAGTGAATCGGGGTCAAAGCAATTACAGCGAGGCCGTTAAGCTCTATTCGGAGGCGGTCCAAATCTGCACCGACATCGGCAACAGACAAGGAAGCGCCGCCGCACTGTTGGGTCTTGCTACCGCACATCAGGATCAAGAAGAGGACAGCAAAGCCGTGACGCTCTACTCCGAGGTCGTTCAAATCTGCACCGAAATCGGCGACAGAGCATGGAAAGCGGCCGCTTTGCGGGGTCTCGCCCAGGTGCATGGGCATCAAGGCGAGGTCAGCGAAGCCGTTCAGCTATACACCGAAGTCCTCCAAATCTGCACCGACACCGGCGACAGACAAGGGAGAGCCGATGGTCTGCTCGGTCTCGCTGAAATGCATCGGATTCGAAAAGAGTACAGCCAGGCCGTTCAGCTTCTATCCGAAAGCCTGCAAATTTGTATCGACGCTGGCGACAAACACAGCAGAGCCTGGACTCTGGTGTTCCTTGCCGACGTCCATCGTGACCAGCATCAGCACGAGGACGCAATACGCCTTTATGAAGAAGCGGCCGGAATTTTTGAGGAAATCGGACATACTCGGAATACAGCCGTCGCATTACAGCGGGTTGACATTCTACGCGCGCGAATAACCGCCAGCCCAACTGCTCCATAATTCTCCCAGTACCGCCCTTAGAGGGCCAACTCATTCATTAATGTAGTTGTATTATGTATTAGAATATATGTGTTCTTTAGAACACAGTTTCTGTGTGTTTTGATAGAATCAGCATTTCTCTCCTCCGCTGCTTCTGCAACTGGGAGGAAAAGGGAGCCAGGCTACCTATTGGGCAAACAAAAAAGGCAAAATCGAGCGCCCCTGCAACGTTAACGTTCCAAGTGAAACGACATCGGGATGCTGTTTGCCGGTGGCCTCTGCCCTTCCCCGTATTGTCCAGAGTGATTTTCATGGTCCGCGATACACTCGCCATCGAACACTATCTCCCGGACGACGTCACGTTCAACGAAACCTTCATCGGTAGCTGCCGTATTACCAGACAGTTCATAGAAGCCACCAACGTTCTCAATTAGAGGTTGTGACATTCTTCTCAGCCTCAGCTCTGGTTATCACTTAGACACAGCGGCATCAAATCCTCCGGGGACCGGCTGTAGAGTTTCTTTTGCCGTGAAATTTGTTTGATTCGGACCAGCACTCATAACATTCCAGATGTAAATTTCGGACGACCGTACGATCCCATCCACCAGCTCTGTCTGCGCCTCGTACGAGAAAAACGTCTTTGGCAGGATGTTGGTCACGGAACCTTTGAAGCACCACTCGTTGCCATCTCCAGCTTTACAATCGTCCATAATGTACAAGCTCCAAAACGCGTAGCCAGTCGCGGCGTCCCGGTAAACCGTTTCTTGACCTTGGCAGTACGTAAGGCTTTGTCGCGGAATCGAGTTTCGATACTCCCTCAGTGTTGGAATCCGCGAAAGCACAGCCCTATTCGTCCGTTACGAAGCCGCCGCGGGCGGTTTTGATGTTGCAGCTGATGAAGGAAGAAATGTCGGATTTGATTGTCGAAGTGAGCGAGGTGACGGATTTAGAGGTGTGGCTGTCTGTGAAAACAAAGTTTGCAAAGACGGCTCAGCGCAGGCACCAGCTATGGGCGGGATTATGAGGCGGACTTACAGGAGTGGCGGTCGACGATCCACCTGGAGTACTGGTCGATGTTGAACCCGTGCACGTAAAGGGAAGTTCTTGGCGCCATTGAGTTTGCGCATGCCCCCGATGGTGGAGTTGTAAAAAGTCCGGGAGGTTGTCCTCGTGTTCGGGTTCGTTGTGGAGCTGGTTACCGACGACGTGTAGAGAGCACCCTGTCACTAGAGATACGTAGCGGGATCGTTTCGTTGTCTGTTGTGACCTCCCATCCCAATGCATCCATCACGTGACACAAATGGCCCAGTCCCTGTTCGGACAGCCTTCGTCAACCACCGCCTGCGCGGTTCATCCGTTCTCATAGGCCGTCACTATAACATCGTCGGCCCATCAATCAAGTTCCGAGTTTTTTCTTGACTCTTAGATCCATTGTAGTCATCAATAACTCAGAGAGCGAACGGAGTCCGAGCAGGCGGCACCCGGAGAAAAGCGAGATCGGCGGAAGGCGATCATCACCTCCAGCATAACTTTTGAACAACGTAAGCACGATTGATAGCGCGTACGCTGTACCCTCACCGACGAAGTTCTCGTACGGTAGCTCCGGGATGAAACCTCTAACACCTTCTCCTAAACCAGCCTCCAAGTTCACTCGCCCGGCCCACCGCTCAGATGTAGACTTCGAGCTATTAGACCACGAAATACCGACCTTGGACCGGCTGAACCGCGACTCGATGACGATTAGGCGCGAAGCGTGCGTGGCATAGGAGAGGGGAAACCTGAACGGAGCGACGGCGTCGACCCCATGGATGAAACAACCATTCGAGCTCTTCGGCAGAATGTCCTCAGCAAGTCCCATTTAGACGAGTCTAGCCACATTTCAGCTCTGAGGCACTTTAAAATGTTCTTTACGTCCGACGTACGGGCCAGTCTTGCAACCTTGCAATCGGGCGGCGGTCTTGTAAGTGTCATTTTTCTTTCCTTCATCCGCTCGCGCTGCAATTAAGATTACTGTGCCTTCCTCCTTACTCTTCTAGGATCTTCTAGGACGTCTCGCCAAACATTACTCGCGTGTTGCCTGAAAGCCTCATTTTCTGGAGTAAAAGCTCTGCTGAGTGCTTGGGATTCGGTTGGGTTCTTCATCCAACGAGGACACCTAAACGGCTACCACGAGTGCTACGACGCCACTGGAGGCTTGAAGGACGGTAGAGCTGATCCGATAAATGTGTATCCATGTAAATTCGAATTGTTGACCCCTTCAAAGGACTCCGTTGCGTGTGTATATTCGGGAACGATGCAGATCCTACCTGACACGTCACCCGATCTGCACGAGCAGGAGTTTAAGGCACTTCTTCATCAGGTTAGTCCCTCTCCACTAATACAATTTATTATAATCCTGATGTTCTCATTAATGGCACAGACTCGGAACAATCTCTCATACAACGTACATGAGCAAACTTCGCTCCTGAATTCGCGATTCAGGCCAACCAGGACACAAGACCCGATCCCTCTGTGAGTACCACGTTGCTACTGTTGCTCATGTCATATAGCGAGAGTTTCCTTGGCTGCTGTTGCTAATTCGTCGGAATCTGTTATAGTGTCACATTTCGTTGCTCAACCTCGCTTGCGTACTGACGACGAATTCGTAAGTCGAAATTCGCTTGTAGTTACTACCTTCCGTACTGACAGCTCCCCAGGAAAATGCTGCCCTCGCCATGATGGAACGAGGTACCGACGATCGGAAGCACAACCAGCTCAAGGAGCTCATTAGTATTGTCAAAGCTGCCAACGTCGAGATGTTTGTTCTGCGCAACCTGTCTACATCAAGAGAGCAATACGCGATAACGATTTATGCAACTACTACGAAACCCTCTCGACTGCCAAGCATGACTACTGCTTACCGTCTTCCTCACTGTCCTCAGGCCCCGAACGGACTACACACGCGCTGTCAAAATACTCCCTTGTGAGGATAATGTCTCCCCGATCCGATCGTATCTAGTGACCGTCCAGCGCCCCAACACCGAGTCGACCAGCAACGACGTGCATAACGACCTTCCCAGTGAGGAAGAGGACTTCAAGGCTTCCCGTCATTCGATCGGCTGCTTCGATAACTGCAATATCGTTAACTTCGCCTCCCATCTAGAGAAGTATGAACTCTTGGAGTTCCGCCACCTCGCCGCACACTTTTCTAAGGTGAGAAAAACAGTCCCACCGCTCAACAAGCACCTGACATATTGGTTGGGCAGAAGAAACGCGAAGTGGGAGGGCATATCACGCTGTCCGAGCAAGACAAGCTCTTCAAACACGCGATCACCACCGCAGCAGCGTCTGGCTCGAACAAAGCTGTTGAAGATCCCCTCGCACTCTTTGTCGACATCTAAAACGAGGAGTGTTTCGCTGTCGTACTTTTACGCCTGCTTCGATCTCTTGCGCTCTGGTTTGGTCATGGCGTTGAGCGGGCAGCATGGGTCTCAACGATTTCGGCATGCCCTGCAGAATTCAAAGCCAGCAGTCGCTGGTTAATAAAGGTATGTTGCTAATTGTGATGCTTCTATCGCCTTGCCTGACCATATTTCATCAGATTGCCAAGCTCGCGATGGAAATGAAGGAAGCAGGTCACTGTGAAGGAGAAAGCCGAGGACGAGGTGCCTATCGTTAACCCAGGCATTGGGGAACAGTCCCTCTTTGCTTCGGAGCCGTAAGTTCTGATTCGCGCTAGCTTCAATCGGCCGTTTTCCAACCTTTTCGTCGATTGCAAGGTCCGGTATTGCTTCACCAATTTACATGAATGGCGCGTACGGGGATGATGTCTCCTCAAGCTCCTGTTGAAAATTCCTGTTGAGTGGCTACTCTGACGTTGGTGTCCCCATATGACAGGGTTTGGTGGATTCTAAGGTTGTTGATATCGTGTGTTTCCGTTGAATTTTATTTATTTATATATCCTTGACGGTCGTACACTCATAATATCGCGCGGCTTCAGGATATCGTTTTATCTCGTGTCGTTGACAACCGTAGACCCTTGGTGACGCGTTTGGATCGCACGCGGCACTAAGATCCCAGTTTTCTGGAAATGGAAGGTGTGAGAGTCAGGCACCAATTAGCCCTTGCTTTCCAGTCCGATCGCCTCGAAATCCCTCAAGCCTGAATCTCCTGCCTCGATATCGTCGGTCCCCAGCGAGCAACCCACAGTAGCCGTCGATTTGTGATTCGTTTTCGAGTGACGATGATGCCTGCATTTGCTCCCGTCGCTTACTTGATCAGTTGTTTACTTGCGTCACGACACGTCCGCAACGTCCTCTCTCCCCCCACCACCTCTCTCCCCCATTGCCCTAGAGAACCGAGCTCATCGAAGGCCCTACTCTCTTCGCTATCAATCGCACGACTCGATCCCTCGCCTTTCCTTGCGTCTGGGTAGCTCCATAGCTTCCCATAACCTCTAACCCCGTCACCACCCACTAAACGCTCTAGCCGTTGTTGGCTCGCTTCCTCCCGCTACCACCTTCCCTAACGTATTTCATAGCTCTAACTGTGCGTGTATCTCCCAAAACACGAGTCATTCGAGTCAGCTGATCGCGTTTCAATGGTGCTGTAGGTCGACGACTGCACTACCATCATGCTACCACAGTCGCGACATTCCCAGACCCCTGTAAGTGCCCGTTACCTTCGCCTAGTACTCCAAAAGGTCGCTACTCTGAAATACTCATATGTTTGCCAGTCTTCTCCCGTCGCTCGTTCTGCTGCTGCAAAACTGCCACCTACTGAATCGCCTGAGGGCACTCCACTCACGAGCGTGAGTGATTTCGATAAGAAATGAAATGTTAACTGGAGGCTCACTTTGGTTTCTCTCCAGGTCGGCCCTCGCCTACTCCTACTTAGCTCTTTCAGAAATGGAACCCAGTGCCCCGCTGACTCTTCCACCGTAAGCACTCGCTCTCACCCCGTACCATCAACTAGTATTGATGATCTCTCGCGTATTTATTCAACTTTAGTCCCGTTCTTCTTCATCCTTGCCGACGTCCCGAGCCACTCGCAGCCCCGCAGTCCCATCCGCGCGATGGTCCTCTTATACTCCTCCCCTCTCGCCAGATCCCTCATTCCCACCTTCTCTGGCCTCAGAAGTCGAAATGTTGAAAGCGCAGCTGGCTGCGAGCGAGGCTATGGTCAAACAATTAACGAAGGAGAAATGGGAAGCGGTGGATGCTACTCGTAGACTGAAGACCAACTGGCAGACTGCTCTGGCCGAAATTGAGAAGCTGAAGGCTAGCGCTCTCGGCGAGGATGACGAAACCCCGGTGGTTGCGCCTCCCTCGGAAGCAGTCTGGTTCGCAGGATCAACCAAGCCACCGCGGGTCCAGAACTTCGAATCCGAGTCTGCTTCCTGCGGACCGTCCGTAGAACCAAACGATCCTCAAGACCGAGAAGCTCAGGGAACGAAGGAGAAGGACGAAGGAACCCCGGTGGTTTCGCCCTCGTCCGAAGCAGTTTCGGTTGCCGGATCAACCAAGAAACTGCAGGTCCCCGACATCCGAATCGCCCCACCGGCACCTTCGGATGCGGACTCTGAGGAAGTGGTCGACTCGTCTCCATTCAACACGACAACTAGTACTTCCTACTTCCCGGCACACGACTATCTCTCTCCAACCCCCCAGTCCACCCCTTCTCGCCAGAGGGTTTTCAAGGGGCTCGGTCTCCGTCTACGGGTACCTCACCCGATCCGTTGGCTCAGGGCCCGACGTCAACGAGATTTGATCGACCTCAAGGACCCTTTGTCGGAATCTCCTGCACGGAAAGTGCATAATGCGCGGATGAGGGTGCTCCAGGCCCAGGCAAACGGGCCCGCACACAGTCGGTGGGTGGCTTACTTGGCAAACGATGCTTAAAATATACTGATGTACTTTCTCGTCCAGCCCTTCAACCTTCGACCTTGCATCCCCGGCCGACCTCGAAGTCCCCATGATTCGCGCGTCGATGGCGACTAAGCGACCTCGGACTGCGGGATCGTCCGCAAACTGGCTGGCCAGTAACCCACCACAAGTCCAGATCTCCCCCGATTTCCTGCGCAGGTCCGCAAATGAAATCAGGGGCGGGAGCCAAACCTCATTTTGGAGTCTTGGCCGAGCGTCCGGGAGACGTTCCGCGTTGGATAGGTCGCCTGCGACCGTTGACGAGCGTGCAACAGTGGCATCCGGGAATAGGTCAAGTCCCCGAGGGTTGTTTGCGCCGGCTTCGTAAGTCCCTTTACATCCAGTCTTGGCATCTCTCTTTCCCCAAGACTGAGACATGTTATTTCATTAGCTCTTGCCAAGTCACTACACCTGAGGAAGCAGGCGAGCCACCGTCTACAAAGAACACCGGGCTCAGGAAGCTCCTCAAGAAAGGGAGATCTGCCATCTGTAAGTCACTACTCCGCCTTCGACGGCTCTATGAGTTGTTAATCACGTTCCTTTCATGCACAGCGCGCTTTGTATGACTCGTTCCTCCCCACCTCTGATTTTCTCAACCTCGCTTGCGCTATTTTAGATTTGATTTCGGGCTTCCTTGTTTTGTTGGTATTGCTCTCACTCTTTCTGTAATTCTTCCTTTCGTGTTGTACTGTGTTTCTTTCCTGGATATTTATTCGCCGAGCAATTCTGGTTCATAACGTCACAACACCGCGCATTACATTAGTGTCAAGGATCAACTTGCGTCCGTTTGGAATCTCGCTGCGTCACCCCACGCCATGATCACCCACGAGAGTAACCGATTTTACAATCTCTTCGCAAAAGAGTGCATGCACAATATACACAACAACGGTGATCAAAACCCCAGCAAACTTCCCTAATTCCGATGAATCCATTGGCCGTCTCGCTTAACCCATTCGTCTCTCCCGCTTATCTCCACTTCTTCAAGCAAGGGGCACAGTCGGCTCTCATCCGGGTCTTGTAAGAACTTGCGCTGAACAACCTCTGGTTCCCATACAAAGATTGCCGTGTCTCTTCGCTAAATGCACTGCCGGCTCCTTTCCGGAGCCTAAGGCGGCGTAAATTTTTGAAGTGTTTTAGTTCTTTGCTTGGGATATTTTGCCACACTCTGCTGCATACTCGGTTAGCAACGGGCTGTGTTGGGCGCCGCCCAGCCCGTCTACTCACGTTAGAGTGATCTATCCAGAACCGCAAATCAAAGTCCTCCACGTCCTTGAAAGTCCTGCTGACACGTTCCAACCAATCCTTCAACCAGAGATCTCGCCTTGAGGTGCAAAGACCGTACAGGTACGCCTGCGTTATGCAAATCAACAAGGACTCGGCCGAAAGGTATGTCTTCCGGACAGGCTCATTCCCGACAGCATCTTTTCGCGGCGATTAAGACCTCTCTAGAACGTCTTCTGCTCCCCTACGTTGATCTCTTCCGGCGTGAGTGTCTCAACTGTAGCCCTTCGATGCGATACCAATCTGTTGCTTCGCAACCAGGTCACCACTTCGACCCTACTTCCCCCATCGAGGAGACCGTGCACGTACTCCACAACATCGTCAAGGCCGGATACGCACGCCACATTGGAATGTTGTCCTGCTACGCGTGGCAATGTTAGATCTGGATCTCCAAACTCGCCCGAGCATTCTCCTAGTTTTACTCCATCTTCAGTCACAAAATGCAGAATTATATGGGGTCACCGGGTTCATCTCAATGCAGAAATTCTACAATCCCATTTATAGAGAGGAAGAACGCGAGATGATCCCACTCTTACAGTATCTCGGAGTTGGAATTATCAATTGGTCTCCAAACGCCGGCGGCCTTCTCGCTCGTCCCCTTGCCATGCAGACGGAACGTAGCGATAGGGATATGTGAGAGCAGACATTTTAGAGCCTCGTAACCGTGGTCACTTAGTGCTTGACTCAGATACTTGAAGTTCATGGCAGGTGCTCCCTTTTTGCCCGATATCAACAAAAGGGAAGCTTCTTGGAGTCAATGACCAGCGCGGGTAAGTCGCACCGCCTTCCAAGTGATGAGGTTGGAACGCCACTCTTATGTTCGATTGCATACAGGCGCGGTGCATGTCACACTCGCGGAGGAAGTCAAGCCTATCGACGAGCTATATCAGCCCCAAGGAGTTATCCACTTCGCTTAACATGTATCCCTTCGCCCCTTTTGGCAAGCGCGATTCGAAAGACCGCTTACGATGCTCGAATATTATTTTATAAACATCAAAACTCAAATTGAACTATTCTTAAGTTAAGTTGTGCTTCGATATCCACTTCCCAAATCTTGTGTCATACCTATACATCCACCGAGAAAGCTGATCGAGCTTGCGCTCGTCGGCCGGCCATGGTTCATCGCTCTCCCGCAATTTGCCAATACCTCCATGTTGAAGATGAGCAACTATATCGTCCAAACCACCCACCGGCTTGAGCCTGTAGAACTCCCAGTTCCCGCAGTCCATCACGAGAAGCCAAAATCCGTTCCCTTCATCTGACCCAGGCAGGGGACGAACCTCAATGACTTCGTCATAGAAGGGACTGCCTGGCTTTGTCTGCTCCACCGTGAATAACACCGTCCTTGCACCGTATTCTCCAACCGAAGGCGGGTGATGCCCAGGCCGTACAACTGGGATGTGGAGAGCTTCGTGGATTAACCAGGGTGTGCCTCCATAGCAGTCCGGCCGATTTTTGTAAGGGAAGTACTTGTCGACTTCGTCGGACCAACGGGGTGCCACTTGCTTCGGCTTCGGTAGAGCATATGCTGGCGGATTTCCAAATGGATCCGGAGTCGGGAAAGGCATAACAACTGGCCACCGGGCTGGATCTGGGTTTGGGATCCCAGTTACTTCCTAAGAGAAAAGGCACTGGTTAGACCGAACCGAAGCGAGACATCGGGAATAAAAGCATTCAATAATGAACATACAAAGTCTGGCAACAGCTTCACCAAGGGAAAAACTCGAGGCTCGGAGAGGCTTTCACCCACACTCGTCCCGATGCCATCGCAGCAACGCAACGTCCCGTTGCTTCGTCAAAGTCGAGGGCGACTGGGATATCACCGAGAGCTCCGGGTATCATCCAAGAGGCCATCATGCCTCCCCTGCTTTGGTGCCCGGCCGTCGAATCTGAATCGCGTCTGGACGTGAAATAGATTGTGAGGTGTTCATCCGACAATCGCGCGAAACGATGACCGGAAGGCCCCAATGCGGTGTTGAACATGCATCGTGTAACCTCGACCAAACCAGTGAGGCACGCAATATCAGTTGTTGCTATTCCAGACGCCGCCCTTGAGCTCCACCCAGGCCGAGATGCGATTCCGTAGCAGCCCGGGAGTTCTGTTGAGAACAAAGCCAAGGCACCAGGCTCGATCCCCAAATACGGGTTGGGGAGACGAAGGAAACTCCCTCGGTATACCGGAGACTCGAGATTTGGATAGTCAAGCCGTCCATAAGGCTGGATTGAGAAGGTGCGTCCCGATTCTGCACCATCAGAAAATCTCTCAACCAACCCTGACGGGTGGTAGAGTTCGAGATTGCAGGTCCTAGCCACAGCAATGATGTCATCGAATATCCGAATGTCGATTATTCCGTTATGTGCCTACGTGTTAAGATGCCAAACGTAAGCGGAACATTCGGAACGTTGAGGGAATGGTCTAAGGCTTAAGGTGCAGCACTCACAATCCGAGGCCTCAAGCTTTGGCCTCCACCGTTCGAGTACGGTAGGTCAGCGAAAGTTCCCGGACACCGAACCAACTCCACAACCCCGCCACTCGGTTGATCCTTGATGAACGCCCCAGGTGCCCGCCCCTCCAGGTGTGATAGAGCAAAAAGAGGGCTCTTCGCATCTAAAATGTGAGAGAGTCCACGAAACAAGACTGATGGAGTAAGTCGAGGAGCGGTAGGTTGGGATTCGTTGAAGCCCGGGATTTCGACGTAAAGTTGGTACGTTGTACACGACCTCAAGGCGATGCAACTTCGTCAGTTGATTTATCCACACAGATGTACATGTCGTTATATACCTGGTAGATAGGAATATTCTAGTCATGCGAGGGCCTTCCTCGTCCTCGACGACCGCCCCATCGACTGTGCCATCGAGACTGCAACTGGCTATGCACCTGACAGGATGTATCAGGTCCCATAGGTGCAAAACTGCTCCGGGTAATTGAATTAAAAGAAACCGGGATCGGATCATCTTGATCTACAAGACAGAGTTGGGCGGTACTGTAATCGTCGGCTGGCCAAGCTGCGACAGCTTGTTTAACGAAAGTGAAGCCACCTCGACTTCCTCGAGCGACTGCTCAGACGATACATGAGGCAAGACCCCTAGACTAAGTGGCAGTGCGCGCACTTGTGTTTCTAGTGCCCCAGGCATAACGTCGACGTCGGGGGATTGTGGAAGGTACTGGGCCTGATGTTGGGCGTGATGCAAAGTTCGCAAATAACCGCAAATGCTCAACAGCTGTTCAACAAGCCTTCGTCAACCACCAGCGGGACTCATGCATTCTCATATGGCATCATCATAACTTCGTCAGCCCATCAACCAAACTACGACTTCTGTCTTGACTCTTAGATCCATTTATTGCCATCAATAACTCAGAGAACGAACGGAGCTCGAGCAGACGGCACACGGAGAAAAAGAGAGAGACCGGTGAAAGGTGGTCATTACCGTCCCCATCGTAATTTGCGTACAACGTACGCTGTTTCTGGATCGACCAAGTGCTCATACGGTGGCTCCGGCATGAATCCTCCAACCCCTACCACGAAACCAAACTCCCTCATTCGCCCGGCCCACAGCTCGGATGCAGAGTTCGACCTTTTAGACGACGATAGTACGGACCTCGGACTGTCTGAACTGCGACTCGGTGGCGATCAGGCACGAAGCTCTCGCGGCATAGGGGAGCGGAAACCGGAACGGAGCGACATCGGCGTCGACGTCGTGGATACAACAATCATCCGAGCTCTTCGGCAGAATATCCTCAGCAAGTACCATGCAGAAGAATCTCGCCACATTCCAGCTCCAACACACGTTAAAATATTCTTTACGTCCGACGTACGGCCCGGTCTCGCAATTTTGCAATCGGGCGAGGGCGTTGTAGAGCTTGTAAGTTTTCTCTTCCCTCATCTACTTTAGCACGCTGCAATTAACACTCTTGTGCCTCCTCCCCAAAATCCCTTGATATCTTTTAGGACCTCTCGCCACACATGATCCGCGTGTTGCCTGAGAGCCTCATTTTCTGGAGTAAGAGTTCTACTCGGGGTTCGGTTGGGTTCTTCATCCAACGACGGCACCTAAACGGCCACGAGCACCACACCGCTGCGGGCCCGAGCAACGGCAGACCTACATCGGTCAGCTCGGATCCCTGCAATTTTGAGTTGCTGACTCCTTCAAAGGACTCCGCTGCGCTTGTATATTGGGGAACGATGCAAATTTTACCTTACACGTTGCCCGATCTGCATGAGCAGGAGCTTAAGGCACTTCCTCGACAGGTTAGGCCCTCTCCCACCAATCCAAGCTCCTTATAATGCTGATAATCTCGTCAATGACACAGACTCGGAACGATCTCTGCGAAGTTCTTGACCAACCGGACCAACTCGGCGTCAAGCGAAGCTCTTCGACGAACGATTCCACCACCGTTCTCTCCGAACCAGCCCCCAAATTCAAATGTATTGGCTTCCGTCGCGTCGGAATGAATCCCAATTTGTGCGGGCAGGCTGAATGGTCTCGCCAGAAATTGAGCCTTGATGCTAGGGTGTGTGTTGCGCATTTGAATCCCCTCTGGGTCTCCGGGACAGATAACTGACTCCTGATACTTCACACAACACACAACCTAGGAATATCTTCTTGCCCGTCGAACGGATCCCGATTTGGTACCTCTACTTGACATACCGAAGACAGCCCGGCGCATCCGACGGCTCCCCAAAGCCTCGAAGGTCCAGACTCCAGAACGAAAACCTTCCGCATACTGGTCGAATTCTCCAAAGGTCAGAACCCGAAAGACTTGACGTTTCTTATACCCTTTTTTTAACTTCGATACTCATATCTGCTTCACTGTAACAGACGCGACTTGAATTCAAACCCGCCGCCATCACGTCTGGTACCACGCGGAGTAGTATTCAAGACCTCAGCACCGATTTCGACACACTAGGTATGGACCCGCCCATATTTAGAGCGTCGAAGCGTAAAAGAGACGAGTCAACTGTCGTTACGACGGGAGATACGGACGGCCTTGTGGTTGGTCGTGCGAAGGGAAAGACAAGACGAGTCGAAACAGGCGACGGTCCAGAAGAAGAGATGGACGCTAAGGATACTGGACAGAAGAAATCCAGGAAGACGGAGCGGAAGATGAAGAAATCCAGAGCGAGGAAGAAGCAGGATAGGGAAATTAGAAAAATGGCCGCGGTACTCGACGGGTTGAGTATAGGACAGCTGGGCTCCGATGAAGATAGCATAATGGAAAAGTGACGAGTTTGAAGTTTCTTATCCTTCGCTCCCATGTTTCTCGACGGACGGACTTTCCGGCCCAGAACGAATGTTTTTGAAACTAGTTTCCGTTAAGCCAACCTTACACGGTCAAAATACATACATCCCCAGAAAAAAAAAATAACGAGTCGTTAAACAGGAGAAGCGCTAGCTCCACGCCTTTTTTTTATAACCTGGCCTTGGCACCACCGACGATGAATCCATTGGCAGCATTCAGCCTTGACGCGGCCTCCGAGACCATGTCGTCAATGATCTTCTTCGCCGGAAGGACTTCATCGATGAGGCCGGAGACTTTGCCCAACAGCCATGGACGAGCTTCTAACGACTTTTCGGGGTGCTTTTCCATATCCCTGTCGATAGGTAATACGCCTTGTGCGAGGTATTGTTTCATTTCTGCTTGACGATTCTCCTCCCTGTGGAGATTGAGATGTACTTTATAAGTCGGGTTGAAAAGACCACGCAAGGGAAGTAAAAAGACGTACCAATCCATGATGTATGGAGTCTTACGCACACGAAGAGGACGACCGGTGTAGATCAGAGTGCGGATGTCATCGTCCAGACTGGCGGTGACGACACTGAGAGGAGAGCAGGAATCAACGATTGGTCCTCTTGCCAAAAGAAATGCGCAACTTACGCCTGCTTATGAGCCTTGGGAGCGTTAGCTTCCTCCGACGCGACGAATCTCGTTCCAACCCAAACACCGACGGCGCCGTTGACCAGTGCCGCAGCGAGACCACGGCCGTCGAAGATGCCGCCAGCGGCGATCACGTGGACGGGTCCGCCGGTGAGTGGGCTCTTCTTGCCTTTGACAGCATCGACGCAAGCTGGGATGAGGAGGGATGTTGGGATGTCTCCGGTGTGTCCTCCACCTAATTATGAAAGGTTAAAAGAATTCGAGGTTAGGGAGGTCTTTGTCCGAATAGAGGTGTCTTTCGATGCAGGAATGAACAAACCTTCGCTGCCTTGAGCGCAAATAAGGTCGACGCCGACTTCGAGTGCTTTAGCGACGTGTTTTGGGTGGCCGACCATGTTCATCACTGGGATGCCCGCGCTGTGCAGCTGAAGGGAGGCGGGTCGTAATTCGGTTCAGCGGTTTGCGACCCGTATCAATCGGCTTGGCCATCCCTACCTTGTCTACAGCTTCCTTTGGCGGGACACCAACGGCGCATACGAACAGAGATGCCTTCTCTTCGATGATGCTCAGAGAGGAGGAAGAGGTGTCAATACGCTAGACCAATCCAACAACGAAGGGCTGTGCATACACGTCGATGAGGTCTGGTAGCTGGCCCTTGGTGTAATCATACTAGAGAGAGGCCGGCCGTCAGGGATATAGTAGATGACGGGCTAGTCTGAAACTCCTCACGTTGGTCTTGCGGGCGCTGCCGCCGACCTGAGGCAGGAGCAGGTCGACGCCAAACGGTGCGTTGGGATCCTTCAAGTCTGCCTTGATGGCCTTGATTTGAGACCGAAGCATCTTCGGCGTGTAACCAACGCCTCCAATAACACCAAGACCGCCGGCACTACGAGTTGAAATTTGGGTGAACACCCCGGGATTGTAATCTCGACTAAACGCGCTCACTTTGTGACCTGCCCGCAAAGAACACGTCGACGTCAGTGAACGAGTGGCTAGAGCTAGATATATCCAAAGTTACTCACAGCTGCTGCGAGTTCTGGTCCAGCAGCGACGTTCATGCCTAAATAGGGCAACGTAACGTTAAGTGCGACTCGCGAACCACGGGCCGAGCCAAAAACGCACCAGCAAGCAGGATTGGGTGCTGGATCTTGAAGAGCTCTGTGATGGGTGTTTTGATGACTGACATGGTTGCGTGTTCGTTCGTGAAGGGCAAATGCTGGAGGTGAGAGGGAGAGATCGAGGAGGGCACAAGGTTAAAGGAGTGAGGTGCGGGTTGAACCGACGGCGGGCTTTTCACTACGCAATGACCGGCGCGTCGGTAACCACTTAGCCGGGCGTGGATTGGCCAAAGCACTCCCTTCTCCATTCACGTTTCTCGTGTCTTTTAACTCGGGCCGTTCGCTCGTCATTGTCATGCGCCACCGTAAACGAGAGTTGGACAATTGTATCAGGTTCCCTTTCCCGTCTTCTCTTCGAACAGCAATCTTCCTTTTTGCCATCATTGTCCCGCGTCCTAGAATATAATACGCAAATTAGAAGAAGACAGCCTTTTCCTCGTATTCCTCCAGCTGAGAATTTTAGGGTGATACGCAGTGTCATGCGCCACCGTGAGTCTGCAAAAATGAACCACAATCTCCGTAACCGCGGGCACCATCATCTGACCATCTCGTCAGTCTCATCCTCAAGGCCGCCCACGCACATGGCATATTGCAACGGTTCCTCACGTTCATGATCCAACGGGGAAATAATTAGGTGTGCTTAATTTGTGGCTTATCGCATTTGGATTGTCGAGACCGGTGTCTGCAACTTTCTGCGCGAGCCGCGATACCGTTGATCGGACGGTGAGGGGAACGGTCCTAAAAGTTATGACAAGGAGCAGAAGCACGATCGAGGGAGTAACTGGCATTCAGAGTTTAGAACTCCGTCTCGTCTTAGGGCTACCTATAGCAACCGAAAAATCAACGGACACCGCGGCGCCGCTGCCTGGGAAAAAACAGTGGGCTTTCAGTCCCTGGCACACGATGGCCTCTGAACCATAGTCTCAAGCAAGTTATCTCACCATCCACGATTATCTCAGTGCAAGCCCCTACGTATCAATCAAATATTCAACAATCCGTTGCTTTATTTCTCGAATTTTCTTACGAGGAACACTCTCGGAGACTCAAGGATTTCTCAAACACGGCACAAAAATACAAGCATCCCGTAACCTTAGGGCGACATGGACGCGACTGAATCTCAGGAAAACCGAACGACACAATCGACTCGCGGCTTGATGGACGAGACTACCAAAGCGGCCCTCCGCGAGGCCATGTCAGAAAGCCCGTTCGATCTAACGCAGCCAATCTCGCCAAACCACACCGACCGCCTGCACGCATTAGCACTATCAGATGGCGCCATGCCGACTTTCCGCTCGATTCAGGTATCCCAAGGTCATAAACACTCGTTCCTCCACGAGCATTCGGCGAGGTCTGCGCCACCTAGCCTGGCGCTCACCAACAGTGACCTCCAACTACACGTCAATCACCCTCCAGTATCCCTGCAATCCTCCCGCGGATCACACGTATCCGGTCGACCAGAGATTACGCCGGCGTCTCGATCGTCCATTGAGACTCTTCGCCTTCTTCAGGAGCGGGAGAGATCAATGACGGCCCCCCAACCATCTTCTTCCCACACAGATCGGTCACGGCCACCTTCCCGAGGACAGACCTTTGAGTCCTTCACGTCGTTGCCCAGCAGCTGGTGGAGGACGAACAAAGACAACGTAGACGAACTACTGCAGGAAGACGACCAAGCCCCCACTATCGAAGAGGAGACGGCCAAGATCCAAAAACGATACCGTTCGCCCAAGAACCCAGTCATATTCTGCCATGGCCTCATGGGGTTCGACTCGGTCAAGTTTGGTGGAGGCATCGTTCCGCTGCAAATCTCCCACTGGAAAGGGATAAAAGAGGTTTTAGAGGCGAACGGGATCGATGTGCTCTTCGCCCGAGTGCCGGCCATTAGCAGCATAGTCGAGAGGGCGGAGGTCCTGGCCAAGATAATCACCGAGAAATACCAGGGTCGTTCCGTGCATCTGATTGGTAAGTCGTACTCTTTGACGAGAACATACCGTTTTGACGCCCCTCGCCTTGCTAGGACACAGCATGGTAAGCTGCTCCTTGCATCAGACCAAGCTCTAAAATTGATGTTTCTCGGAGGGAGGAATTGACGCCCGCTACGTAGCATCTCATCTTCAGGGAGAAGATACTTTCAGAGTTTTATCGGTAACCACGGTCTCTGCTCCACACCGAGGGACCTACGCTGCAGATTACTTCCTTGAAACTGTTGGTGAGTGGATTTCTTTCCTCACCCGACACGGCTCTGATATTTTGAGGTCACAGGCAACCGGTTGCCCGCAATGGTTGCCGTTTTAAACAAGCTCCCCATTGGAGGAGACGGCGACGGCCAAGGTTTCGTGTCCCTGACTGTAAGTCTGACAAGATGGCGAACAGTGTTGATTGCGTGTTGTGACTCTGAATCGGTAGACCAAAAATATGGCGAAATTTAACGAAGAAACGCCCGACGCTCCCGGTGTACAGTACTTCAGCTGGGGAGCAGAGTTCGAACCAGGGTTATTAGATCTGTACAGGTCTGTCAGTTCCTCTCTCTTGGCCCAAATCAACCGGTCTTATATAACTCCTTTCAAAAGGATCCCTCACTCTATCATTCTACCTAAGCAAGGTCCAAATGACGGGTTTATTGCAATTCAATCCGCGAAATGTAAGCGAAGACTTCCACAAAACCTCGCCTAACAACTTGACAATCGCGGTTTCAGGGGGAACTTACCTTGGGACACTGAAAGGAGTCAGTCATTCGGACTTGGTAAGTCACTCCCCAGCAGTCAGAAGATACGTAGCTCACGTCACGCCCCAAGACCGGTTGGGTCGACACCGCTCGGTATACTTGGGCGGAGTGGACCGGGAGAAGCATCAAGTTCAAACCAGCGACATTCTACTTGGAGATGGTGGACCATTTGGCTCGAGTCGTTGAAGGCGGTGAAGAGGAAGGTCACCCGTTATCTGGTGGAGAAGTCCCGGAAAGCCTCCCGAGTTCTAGACCGCCAGCGTAGAGCCGGCGTAAGGACCAATTACCCTTTACTTTTCGGTCTATGATATGTCGGATCTAGCAGCGTCGTCATATTGGGTTATCCTTTTCCAAGAAAGGCGATAAATGGTTGACACCAATATGATAATTTCTTTGACGTGACACGCCTGCAGGAAAACGTCGACACCGTCAGGGATCCACTCAAATTTCGAATCTTGGTTGCCCGCATGACCCACAACGGTCAAGAAGATGAATTGAGGTTGACCATCCTTCCTTCAGGGATATGCACTTAACAATCCCTCATCCATGTCATTAATCGTGACGGAAAACAAAAAGCCTACAACCCAGCCTCCCTCCTTGAGGACAGCTGCCATCTACCATCCCAACACGGCATTCTTCACCGAACCAAAGAAGCCTCCAGTCGCGGCCTGCTGCTGAGCGGCAGTGCCTCCTTCAACCTGCTTCGCCTTATCTGCCAATCCCCATTCGTCGACGGGTTGCTGCGCTCTCGGCGCAGATGTCGACGCGATAGTTGCGTTGCTCCTAAATGCACTTGCGGATGGTTTTAATCGAACGGCGCGGGTGCTGTTACCGCCGAGGAGAGGAGCTGGCGTGAGTGGGGGTTGGGACATTTGCTGAGCTTGGGGTTGCTGCCGAGATTCGTACGCTGCAAACGCGGCGGGTGATGGCTCCTGGGACGGGTCCTGAATCGCTTGTCAGTAGCCGCAGCTGTCATACGAGGTTTGTACACGAGACTTACAGTCCATCGAGCACCAATGTAAATATCACCACCTCTCAGCATCACATGCCCACTCCTCCTCACCGCCCTCACAGCGTCCCACTGATTAGAATACACAATCTCCACCCAATTCTTCATCAACCTATCTCCATCCACGTCCATCCCTCCGGACGCAGAATCATCTTCTACGACTTTTGCGGATTCGCTGAGGAACTGCTCGATTGCGGACTTTCGCTCCGCTAGGGTAGTAAACCCGAATATAGTGACAGAATAATTGCCCTGAGGCAGAGTAGCGGAGTCGTCGATGGTAGGTCGGAATGGCGTATTAGATTCGTAAGCGGTGGACATGGATGAATTCGGGGTAAACGGGGTGGTTGATTGTCGGAGTGGGTGGAAGCTGATTGAAAACGAGTGCGACGCAATTTCAGTCTCAGACTGGATCGTAGCATTGACGATCAATCCACTCACCCTCCAACCGAGTGCTAACAATGCCAACCGATTAACGAAAACGATCAGCTATACTATATCCAGCAACACCGCCCACTAAACCGCGCACTCACCCTGTAGTTCAACCTCGGCGCGGTCTTTTCTCCAACCGCGTACTGGCTCTCAGCCATACTCAAGGTCGGAGGAGCATTCTCATCATCATTCACCGACATGGGCGTCCTGGGCGACCTTCCTTTCGGACTCGGTCTCCCCGCAGACAACAGCGACTCCTCGCCAAACCCGCGCCCATAAGCGCTTGGTCCTCGTTTGAGCGACTTTTCAGTTTCCAGAGGTTGGATGGAGAAATCTCGGACTTGGGCTGGTGGTGCCTACGGGAAAGACGATGTAATGAAATGAAAGATCCGTATGAAGAGAGAAAGAGGTAATAGAACCGATTAACGTCTTTGAGGTCAACACGACAGGTTGGTAAAGACAACTCACCTGGCCTTGGGAAGCAGCGAGAAGGTATCCTGGCATATACGTTGGCTGCCCTACAGCATTCGACTCATTGAAACCACCACCAGGTGTCGAGGTTGACGCGTTTGCGGTGCCAAATGTCGACTGACCACCGGCAAACGTCAAGTTCGTGTGGCTTTGGCTGCCATGAAGGGAACGCTGACCGCGTTGCAGGCCTGAGGTGTTAGGAGCGGACTTGAGGTCTGACGTCGTAAAGCTTTCTTTGTACATTGCCATGTTGAGTGAATGAGGAGGGGATTTAGAGGACGAGGCAAGGCTGGTCAACAACGAAAGAAACGACCTGGGAAAAAGAAGGACAAACAAAACTGAGCTAGGAACCGAATTCCAACATCACTCGACTCTGCAATCAGAATTTCGACCTCAATAAAACTACGTAGAATCGGACTCGAACTCAGGCTGAGCGAACTGCTTTTGTGTGCTTTTGGTGGTAGCAGAGAAGCAGAATAAATATTCGGAACAATAAACGTGCAATCGTAAATAAATAAGTCGAATAGGTGAACAAGAAACCGATTCGAGTCAACGGGATACAAAGAGGTGTGAGAGACAGGTTGTGAGAGGATATGGAGCATACACAAAATTTAAACTAGGAAAGGGGGGGGGAAGCGAGGCGATGATGGGAAACAAAAGGATGAAACAAGTCTAATTAGAGGAAGCCCAAACCAAGAAGGCCAAAAGAGGACAACAAAGCAGGAAGGAAATGAAGACCGGAGTCCATGGGGGGGTATAGAAGACGAGGTGGAGAGTTTACGCAAATCTATAGAAAGTGCAGAGAGAGTTCGCGGTCAGGCTCCGTGACGAAGACGCATCCTCGGAAGCAGCACAAACCTTTTAGGGCCGGTAGACCCGTTCTTGAACCACTGTATGGGAGCTGGTGCTGTGGACAGTGCCCTGGGGAGTTCGTCAGAGACCAGCTCTGAACAACCTTCCCCATCGTCGGACTCGTCGAAGGCTTCAGCTGCTGTCGCCAGCTCCTGGTTCTGCTTCAGCTCCGGTCCTTCTTTCGAGTTGGGAACCCGTTTCGCCGCCGCGCAGACCGACTTCAGGAACGGAGCAACGCAGAATGTCTACGGGTATTGTTGGTCGACGGGGTGGACGATGCCGAGCCGAACCAGCGACTCTTGGAGCGGTTCGAAGTCTAGCAGGTCGGTTATGGTTTGCAGGCTGAGCAGAGTAGCTTGCAATTCGGCGTTCCTTGCTGCAGATCAGAGCAAACTTCAAGTCTTGCTCTTTCCGCTTGCCGATGTAGCTTCCGTTCCTTGATGATCGCCTCCTCCGTCTTCGCATGACTCGCGATCTCCTCCGCCAACTGGGCTTCAACGAGGTTTCTGGCCGCTTTCTCAGCGTCGCGTTCCTTAGCGAAACCGTTCATGCCAGGGAATATCTTGTTTTCGAATAGCGCGTTGGTTTCGCTAAGCTGACGAGCATTGTCCCGCTCGAGTTGCGAGACGGTGGATTCGAGATAGGCTATCCGCTTGAAGACCGCGGCGGGATCGGTGGTGGGGAGGGTGGCGGGGAGTGGGGATTTAGGTACGAAAGCGGCTGGCGGCGAACTCGAGTAGATGGGGGCAGTCGAGGCCGATCCTGATACCGTGAGTCGAGCGGGATAGGTGGTAGAGTGGGAAAGGTAAGACGGCGTCGAGCCGGTCGAGGGTCTTGCAGAGGTCGGGAGGGTCGGACCTTCATGCGTTGTTGGGAAAGGGCGCTAAACGACGAGTGGAAGGGGTCGGTGAGCCGGAGACAAGTTAGGGACCGTCGAACCGCATCGTCACAAACCTGAAGAACCACGGGAGGTATATTGTCGACTTGAGGGTGGTGATATTGTTCGTCGACCTGGCTCGAGAGCATCAGCATCGTCACTTGAAACGGTTCAAACGACTAGATAAATCACCTTTGGCTGAGGTCGAGATAGACGGAGTGCTCGAAGCACAGTCTGGAGCCTTGAGGGCTTCTTTGATGGAGCTGGAGCGGCATGAGCGGCATGGGCGGGTTCGGGGGAACGCGCAGCGGCCTTGGCGGCGGGGAAGCTTGGGAAACGGTTGAAGAACATTGTGATAGGCGAAGGGCTTTTAGGTCAAGATGGATGCAAGTTACGAGTGGGAGCGAGGGAAGGGCAGGTAGGACAAGCTGACGAGGGCGAGGGCAAGAGGGCTGGAACGTCAAGAGTTGGGAGAGAGGACGAGTTCCAGAGCAGCTTTATATACTCCAGTCCTCCATTCTTGCCACGAGGTATTCTGACAACGACAGTTACGGTACTCGGGTCCGGGCGTACGCGTCCACTGTCGATCATTAATTAGTCTGCGTTTCAATCGACGCGGCGAGGCGCGTCGCCAAATATTGTTTCCGGATTCCTCAACTAAACTCCGTATAGGCTTGCAGTGAAACCCCAAGCCAGTTGCCCGTTGACGCGGCTAAATCATGTCGCAGACGTTATGGTTTCTCTCTCTCCAGTGCAATACGGTCGGGGCTTCCTTCCTGCGACGGCCGCCAAGCCCACCCTATCCCCTAACAGTATTACACGCTCCCACATCGGCTCTGCACACGTCCTCCAACAGTATCTTGTGAATGTTGCTTGTTTGCCAAGTTGCAGCTTTCTCAACAACACCACAAGATAAAGTGTGCGAGCCAAGGCCTAGGGGTGTACTGAGAGGGGTGTGCTGGGGATTGAGTCAAGAAGGGTTCCTATATAAACATCGACGGAGGCAAATCGTCCCTTCCCCGCTGACCCACCCACAGCAGTTATGACTTCCGGAGTGGAGGTGCTTGCCCCAGCCCGGTCGCTGGTCTGCAAGATTCTGGATAGAAATAACGTTGCTTGGACGCCTAAATGCAGCTTATACAAGCCGACAACCGTGAAAGACCGCCATCGACTCGGATTGGGGATGTGCCCACCCGATCATTGGTTGCGTCAACCTAGCCTAATCAAAAGCACCTCGGCAGAGACGGCTGCCAAACGCGAAGCCTTCACCCGCTCCAGGAATAGGCTAAATTGAATCTTTTAGAGAGCCACCCTTTATCGCCGGAACGGCGACGTTGCAAGTCACATTCCCACGAACACCCATCTACCCAATATGGGTACCCTTCGCTACTTGTATCATGCACATGTTGAAGGAGATGTGCAAGTGGGTCAGCCCTCGAGGGGAACAGGTTTAGAGATTACTGACACTGTTTTGGGTCGACTCGACGAACAGGAACCATGAAACAGAGGGATATATAGAGAAAGCAGTATGCGAATGCCAAAGCATCACTCACGTTGGATGTCGGCGAAATCCCCCCAGCCTTGGTGTGGTCGCGCACTGCAAGTTGTCTTATCTTTTGGGGCGTGGTCGTGCAATATCACCTCCCTTGCACGATTCACCACCCACTTCCCCGTAAACGCTCCAGTAGCTTCCCTCGTCCTTGCAACTCATTACAAAGCCCATCCAAGAACAGTGACTCTTAAAGACACCGAGCTTTTCCTCCCGTGCAAAATCCTATGCAAAAGGATGTCAGTCACGATGCCGGACCTTTCGCGTTGCCTGAGTCACCGTCCGATTCGGACCACCGCCATGCCTCCTCCTGTGGATTCCCGCCGAACGCTAAGCTGGTACGTCCTTCCCTAGCATCAAGAATAATTTTGGTGACTCACCTCAACGGCTTTGTTCATAGGGGGAGAAACTCGAGAAGCTTGCGAATCAGCGACTTGACCTCTCCTCGATCGAATTCGTAAACGGCGCCCCCGAGTTCCATGGAGGTTATGCAACCGTTTCACGAGCCCTTTTGGTATCTCCCTCCGTTGGTCAAGACAGAGCGACCCAATCGAATCCAAGCAAGAAGGACGGTCTCGATGTCCCTGGTTCTGCTGGAGAAGCGTATTGGGAGCGGAAGGTCGGTGCTACTCTGCCTTTCGGGCCATTGGCAGTGGGGATGAGCGGCTCACCAATTCAAACTTACAGGATGTAGCAGTGAAGAGAATGAAGATGTTAGATGACCCAACGCGGCTATTAGGGGTAGGGAGACTCCGACCAATCACGTAGTGGTTTTAGCGCTGAGGTCTTCCGGTTCAGTTGTCACTCAGGGAAGCGGAATTCTCGGTCGGACTTACCCACAAAAACATCATTCAACTAGAAGGTTTCGTCGAGGATCTGTCTAAAGATGTAGTCTGGCTGGTCTTTCCGTGGGCGGAGAACGGAAACTTGAAGGACTTTATCGCCTCAGCGGAATGGGAAATCCCCGAACGAACCTCGTTGGTACGATTGAACTACCCTTCTTCGACGCATCTCTGACACTCTGCATTCCAGATCTACGACGTCGCTAGAGGAGTTGAATACCTCCATAGCCGACAACCCCCCATCCGCCACGGCGACCTCAAATCCGTATGTTCTGATAGCATCGTATTGAACCGCTGGCAAACATCGCTCTCACTTTGCAGATAAACATACTGGTCAACTCCGAGTACCGTGCGCTAATCACCGACTTTGGATCCGCTCGCCGTCAAATAACCGAGGATCTAGATGACGAGACGAGTCGAGCTGAAAAAAAACCGCAACCAGCCCTGTCGCTTGAACCAGCGTTCTGTAGTGCGACCAATACCATGACCATAACACTGAAGGTTGATCATTTCACTCTTCGTTGGGCTGCTCCGGAGCTGTTGTACCAAAAGAAAGCTACCGTTGCGAGCGATATCTGGGCATTGGGATGTGTGGTGTACGAGGTAAAGCTTAAGTCCCATCTTATGATTACGATTCAGTCTCAAACATGAGCTCCAAAATAGGTGATGACGAACTCAATTCCGTTTCAAGACGTCGATGTGGATACCGCCGTCGTGATACGGGTCATTACGGGAGATCTCCCATCCATCACGAATGACGCTCGCATGGCATTGATTAAGGTGCTCTGTTCCCTCGCACTTGCGTGCTGGAGCGATGACCCTCTGAAACGACCGACTGCTGAGGTTTGCCGAAAGTCAATCAGTTGGATGGTGAGTCATGCTGATTATAGGTCAATTAAATGCAATTGACCAAGGTTTGATATAGCCTAGGATTAAGCCAAGCCCGATACGGACCACAGATGCAGCAGCTGCTCGAGCTCGCTCTCCAGCGCTTCTGATGAAACTGGGAGCTATGTACATGCGGCAAGACGACTACGTGAACGCGTCGGAGTTCTTCACCAAGGCTCTGGATAGCTACAAAGGAGTCGGCGACCGCAAAGGAAGGGCAGCGGCGCTGATCGAGCTGGCCCAGGTGCATCGGTTTCAAGACGAAAACAGCCTGGCCTTCATATCCTACTCCGAGGCCTTATACATCTGCACCAACATCGGCGACAGGCAAGGGAGAGCTGAGGCTCTTTTTGGTCTCGCTGAGGTGCATCGGTTTCGAGACGAGTACAGCCAGGCCATCACACTCTATTCTGAGGCCCTACAAATCTACAACGACATCGGCAACAGCCGAGGGAGAGCTGCGGCTCTTTTTGGTCTCGCTGAGGTGCATAAGGCTCGAAGCGAGTACAGCCAGGCCGTCACATTCTACTCCGAGGCCCTAGACATCCGCACCGACATCGGCGACAGGCAAGGTAGAGCCTCCGCTCTTTGGGGTCTCGCTGAAGTGCACAAGGCTCGAGACGAGTACAGCCAAGCCGTCCCGCTCTACTCCGAAGTCCTTCAAATCCGCACCGACATCGGCGACAGGCAAGGAAGAGCCGTCGCTCTTTCGAGTCTCGCTGACGTGCATCGACTTCGAAACGAGTACGGCCAGGCGGTGACATTCTACATCGAGGCCCTCCAAATCCGCACCGACATCGGCGACAAGCAAGGGAGATCCGACTCTCTTTGGGGTCTCGCTGAAGTACATCGGCTTCAAAAACAGTACAGCCAGGCCATTCAGCTTTTCTCCGAAGCTCTGCAAATTGTTATCGATATTGGCGACAGAGACGGAAGAGCCTGGACTCTGATGTGCCTTGCCGACGTCCATCGCGACCAAGACCAGCACGAAGACGCAACACGCCGTTATGAGCAAGCTGCCGCAGTTTTTGGAGAAATCGGACGTACTGGGGATGCAGAGGAAGCATTATACCGCGCCGCTGAGGCTCGTCAACAACTGGAACCAACACAGACTGAATAACGATATTTCGGCGAGACGTTCTGAGGCCGACCGAGATTCATTTCCTTGAACCCCGACTGTAGTTCATGTAACGCATGCTGCTGTACAAACTCGTAATCTATGTACTGTATTCTAAACGGCGGTGGAACTCCGCACATCTCGTTTGTGCCTATTCCCGTCATGCATTCGATTTGAGTGTCACCGTGTACGATTATCCCCTGAGTCAGAATCTGGGAGCGATAGAACTGGTAACTGCCGGGCCTGAGCTGTTGTAGAGCAGGGAGTATCTCATCCCGGTACGTTTATTCAGCGAGTCGACCATGGTTGCTGATTTTTTTCTGAGCATCGACTTCGAGAGCTTCGGCCTTGAAATTGAGACTCGGAGCGCTTTGTGTCGGGCGACGCAGCGGGCGGGTTGGATGATCGAACGGGATTCGAAATTCCTCGACTTGAATTCAGGCTGAGCGAATTGTTTTTGTGTGCTTTTGGTGGTAGCAGAGAAATGGAATAAATATCCAGAACGAGAAACGTTTACAATCGTTAACAGATAAATAGAACAGGTGAATAGGAGACCGATGGAGACTCGACAGGATACAGAAAAGGTGGAAGAGACAAGTTCTGGGAGTATAACGAGGATAACTAGGAGAAGGGAAAAAAAAAAAACCGAGTCGATGATGCGAAACCACACGAGAAAACAAGTCTATGGAGGTGAAATTAGAGGGAAAACCAAAGCCGGTACCGAAAGGGGTCGAAACAGGAAAACAAGGCAGAAAATCAAGTCTGGGAAAGGGGATATAAGACGAGCTGAAAGTTTAAGCAAATCTATAGAAAAGCGCAGACAGGGTTGGAAGTCAGGTGTCGTGGCGGAGACGTATCCGAGGAACGAGCACAAACCTCTTGGGGCGGGTAGCCCCGTTCTTCAACCACTGGGTTGGAGCTGGTGGCCTCGACAGTGCCCTGGGGGGTTCGTCAGAGACCAGCTCTGAACGACCATCCCCATCCTCCGACCCGTCGAAGGCTTGATAGGCTGCCGTTGCCAGCTCCTGGTTCTCCTTCAGCTCCGGTTTTTCTTTCGTGTTGGGACCCCGTTTCGCCGCCGCGCAAACCGACTTCAGGAACGGCGCAACGCAGAATGTCTGCGGGTATTGTTGGTCGTCGGGGTGGACGATGCCGAGCCGAACCAGCGACTCTTGGAGCGCTTCGAAGTCGAGCAGCTCGGTTGCGGTTTGCAAGTTGAGCAGAGCCGCTTGCAATTCGGCGTTCCTTTGCTGCAGATCAGAGCAGACTTCAAGTCTTGCTCTTTCCGCTTGCCGATGCAGCTTCCGTTCCTTGATGATCGCCTCTTCCGTCTTCGCATGACTCGCGATTTCCTCCGCCAGTCGGTCTTCAGCGAGCTTTCTGGCCGCTTTCTCAGCGTCGCGTTCCTTGGCGAAAGTGTTCATTCCAGGGAATATCTTGTTTTCGAATAGCGCGTTGGTTTCGCTAAGTTGACGAGCATTGTCCCGCTCGAGTTGCGAGACGGTGGATTCGAGATAGGCTATCCGCTTGAAGACCGCGGCGGGGTCGGTGGCGGGGAGGGGGGATTTAGGTACGAAAGCGGCTGGCGGCGAACTCGCGTAGGATGGGGTAGTTGAGGCCGATCGTGGTACCGTGAGTTGAGCAGGATGGGTGGTAGATAGCGTCAAGTGGGGGAGGTAAGGCGGTGTCGAACCGGTCGACGGCCTTGCAGAGGTGGAGAGGGTCGGGCCTTCATGCGTTGTTGGGCAAGGACGCTAAACGACGAGTGGAAGGGGTTGGTGAGCCGAAGACAAGTTAGGGACAATCGAATCGCATCGTCACAAACCTGAAGAGCCACTGGAGGTATATTTTCGACTTGAGGGTGATGATATTGAACTTCGACCTGGCTCAAGAGCATCAGCATCGTCACTTGAAACGTTTCAAACGACCAGACGAATCACCTTTGGCTGAGGACGAGATAAGCGGAGTGCCCGAAGCAGATTCTGGAGCCTCGAGGGCTTCTTCGGTGGAGTTGGGGTGGTATGAGCGGCATGGGCGGGTTCGGGGGAACGCGCAGCGGCCTTGGCGGCGGGGAAGCTTGGGAAACGGTTGAAGAACATGGTGATAGGCGAAGGGCTTGTAAGTCAAGACGAAGGCAATTTACGAGTGGGAGCAAGGGAAGGGCAGGTGGAGGCAAGCTGACGAGGGCGAGGGCGAGAGAGCTGGAACGTCAAAAGTTGGGAGAGAGGACGAGGCCCAGAGTAGCTTTATATACTCCAATCCTCCTTTATTGCCACGAGGTATTCTGACAACAACCGTTACGGTACCTTAGTCTGGATGTGCGCGTCCACTGTCGATCATTAATTAGTCTGCGATTCAATCGACGCGGCGAGGCGCGTCGCCGAAAGACGCCGCCACAAATGATAACGTGACATCATAGTAACCCTCAACCGAGCGACGTCTCCCTCGCAAACTGCCAAACGCTCGAGCTCGATAGAGGGGACGAGATACGAGGCGACACAGAATATTTTTTTCCAGATTCCTCTTAGGGTGTACCGAGAAGACCGGGTGATGTGGGGCTGGGGATTGGGTCAAGAAGGGTCCCCATATAAACACCAACGGAGGCAAATTGTCCCTCTCCGGCAACCAACCGCCAAGTTTTCCTCCGCCGTTGTCGACAGTCACAGAAATGGCGCATGCAATGCTCGTTGAAATTTAGCTCTCGAATCTGCCCCATCTCATGAAAGGCCTAGACAAACTTGGCACGAATAAATCTAGACTGGGCTCCAAAAAGAACGGATTATGTGTTACATGTTCAAGCATGTGCCCAGAAATCTGAAATCGAGGCGCGCACAACTCAGAGAGCAGAAAAAACCAACCATAGGCCGTAATATTAACTTGCCTTTGTAGCGCGTTCAATGAAGTCTTTGGATAGAGATTGCGCCGGGACCCATCCTAAGTGAAATTATACAGGGTCTTCCCGCGAAGCCAGTTTAGCCGTTGCGACGGTTCTGGCAAGTTTCTTTTGCGGCAACCCGGCGAGCTTCACGTTGAGCGTCACAAACATCGGCAGATTCAGCAACTCGGCTAGCGTGCAGAGATTTCCGGATTTTCGGACGGGACAGTTGCTCCTTCCTCTCATACTCGGCCTCGGTTATAGTCTTGTCAATTATGGAAGCCAATTGGCTTCCCAAAGTACCACATTGAAGGGCTCACAGCATCGAGAGATAAGGCGCCGCAACCCAAGGCTCTGTTACGGAAGCACGAGTGAAGAGCATCATCTAAACTACAGGGACCAAATCTTTACTAACCTAACGTTAGTAGTGGGGGTTTCAGAAGGGTTGCGTTTGACCAATCGCACGATAATCATGTTCAGCAAAGGCTATACGGTCCAGATAGGACCTGGGAAGGCGTTGGATCGATCTCTTCGGTCGCTCCAAGACTCCGGACGCCACCAGGCGAATGTCGGGGCAGCACTGCGTACTTTTCTCCCAAAGATCGTCTCCACGCGGACTCAGCAAACAGCTCGATGTGCGAGAACAGGAGGGAGATGATCAAGCGCTACCTCTTTTTCTGATCGCAGTGCATTAACCAGCGGATGCAACTCAGGGCGAAGTTGAGCGAGGTCCAGCCGATCGAGACATGCAATTACAGCACTTTTCCGAAGGATAGTCGATCCTTCCCACAGTCCGATTTACGCTGAATTCCTTAAAGCACGATATCTCCCCAATACCTTCATATTTTGTCTTAAATTAAACTGTATCGTGATAGCGGCTTAAAGCCCAAGGGCGTGACGTGCTTAAAACCTCCTAAATGCCCAGTCTTCTAGATTCTCTGGGGGGTCCTTGGTCCATTGCGATGTGCAGTGTCGCACACGCAATACAATGTCCAAGCTTTCGAAAATAGAGAATCTACATTTAATAATAATTCTCTAGGGCATGACGGACCTCAATATGCGACATCGGCTCCAAGAGATATTGTACCGCGGGCACGATCACCCGTGGCCTTAACCCGCCGGGTCACAAATCATGAGATACACATACGGCCATTACCTCGACATCACGCCCCGGAGATTCAGTATTAGAGACGCCCTGCGTGATGGCATGCCGCGGAACCGAGTTTTGATGGCTGGCGAGTGTTTTTCCCGACCGTGCGGGAGTTTAGAAGTGGAAAGGATAACAGCGAAAAGGACGCCTTCACGCCCTGGAGAATAGGCTCAGAAGCGAGGTCTCGCACATTTCTAGCTAATCTGTCCATTTAGTGGAGCGGAGTCGCGTATTTCCGTCTCACTGGGTATTTTCAATATTTCGGACCCGGGGAAACGCGCGACTATCATTCTGAAAACTGCTATAATATTCAGTGTCCTCCACGCCGACCGCGCGGCGATTACTCACGTCCTGGACTACATCCTTGAAACACGACGTTTCTCTCCCTCCCCAAGCCAGACGATGCCGTCTCTCGCAAACCCGCGAGAGAAAGCAGCACCACGAGGGCCAAGGGCGAGTGCATCCACCCTCCGCGACGTCTGACGCAGACTAGTCCTTCCTATTATAGCGAGCTCGCCGTTCCGTTCCGTTCCCTCCTCACTTGCTCCTTCTTCCTAGCTAATTTCGAATCAACTTCCGATGTCGCGGGCCCGGCGTGCGAAGCACGACCCTACCGCTTATGTGATAAGGTTCTGCACTAGTGGCGCGTGATCATGTTAATTGCGCACGGCGATTGCCGATAGAACGTCCTGCGGGCTTGCAAGGAAGATTCTTTTCAGGCTAGAACCACGTTGCGGCGTGCTCGTTCACCCCGCAAAGGACGAGGTGGCGCCGGGTGGTGTGTTTCTTTTATACCCTCTGTCACAATTCTCCCAGCCCCCCATCGACACTCCGTCCGCTTCCCCCCTCTCTGCGAAACCCGTCGAAGCACGCCGACTCTCATCATCACGCGGGCGCTTCTCAACTAAACATCCAATGCAAAGAGACGGAAGTCACGATGTCGGTCCTACTGGGTTGCCTGGGTCACCGTCGAATCACGACGCTTCCTCAAGTCCATTCCAGCCGAGCGCTAAAATGGTACGTTGCTCTCAGGTCTCAACCGACACTCTAATTGCTCATCAAAGCAATGTTTCCCCGATAGATGCAAAGGCTCGAGAAACTCGCAAAATGGCGGATCGATCAGTCCTCAATCGAATTCCCAAAAGACTCCTGCGAGTTCAGAGGGGGCCACGCAACGGTTTCACGGGCCTTCTTGACCCCTCCATCAGGTGGTACGGGCGGCACAAATCGATCTGGCCCTACCGAAAACACAAGTCTCGACGCAGGTCGTTCTGCCGGTGAAACCTCTCAAGGGCTGAAGGTCTGTACTACTCAGCGTCTCTAGGCATTGTCAGGAACGTCGAGCAGCTCATCGACTCTAATCTTGCAGGCTGTAGCTGTAAAGAAGATGAAGATGTCTGGCGATATGGCGCGGGTATTGGGGGTCAGAATACTTCATCCGATCACGCAGGAGTTTCAGCGCTAAGTATTTGATTTTCGGTTCAGTTGACGGTCAGAGAAGCGGAAGTCTTGGTCGGACTTTCCAATGAAAACATAATCGAGCTGGAAGGGTTCGTCGAGGACCTATCTAATGATATAATATGGTTGGTCTTTCCCTGGGAAGAAAACGGCACCTTGAGGGACTTCATCGCCTCGGGAGAGTGGGAAATTCCGGAACGGATCTCGCTGGTACGACCGAACCGCTTTTCGTCGACCAGCCTCTTACGCTCTTTACTCCAGATTAACGATGTGGCGAGCGGAGTGGAATACCTCCATAACCGACGGCCCCCCATATGCCACGGTGACCTCAAATCTGTAGGTTTCGACAGTGCCCTGGCGATCTACTTAGCTAACTTTGTTCTTACCCCGCAGCTAAACGTATTAGTAAACTCAGAACTACGCGCTGTGATTACCGACTTTGGATCGGCCCGTCGTCTTAAACCCGATGATCTCGACAAGGAGACAAAGCCAGCTCAAAACAAACCCCTGGCGGCGCTTTCGCTGGAAGCAACATTCAATGCCTCCACCAATACGATAACGCTAACGGGAGATCATTACACCCTCCGTTGGGCTGCTCCAGAACTGCTGTACGAGGAAAAGCCTGGCCTCTACAGCGACATCTGGGCGTTAGGGTGGGTGGCATTCGAGGTAATATCAGAGTCGTACTAGTATTTATTCGCAATCGAGGCTCAAAAAAACTCCGACGTAGGTCATGACCGGCTCCATTCCATTTCAAGACGTCAAGGACACGATCGTTATCAAACGTGTCATTCAGGGGGATCTCCCATCCATCACCGGCGACGCTCGCATGTCGTTGATCCAGGCGCTTTGCTCCCTCATTCTCGTGTGTTGGAGCATTGACCCCAGCAAACGACCGACTGCTGAAGATTGTCGGAAGTCAATCGACTGGATGGTGAGTGTTGCTCATGAGGATCGATTCCATGCGATTGATCGGGTTCAACCGTTCGATGCAGCCCACGGTTATCCCAAACCCTCTCCGGACTTCGGATACAGCGACTTCCAGAGGTCGCTCTCCTGGGCTTCTGATGCAACTGGGAGCTATGCATTTTCAGCAGGATGACTACCTCAATGCATTAGACTGCTTCACAAAGGCTCTGGATGGCTACACAGACAATGGCAACAGGAAAGGAATGGCGACTGCACTGGTGCAGCTGGGGGCAGTGAATCGGTGTCAAGATGAGCTCAGCAAGGCCATTCCATTCTACTCGGAGGCCCTAAAAATCTTCACCGACCTCGATCACGAACCAGGGAGAGCCACTGCTCTGGGGGGTCTCGCTGAGGTGCATCGATTTCGGAACGAGTACGATCAGGCCATTAGATTCTACTCGGAGGCCCTACAGATCCACACCGACATCGGCGACGAACCAGGGACCGTCGATGCTCTGAAAGGTCTCGCTGACCTGCATCGAGATCGGGACGAGTACGATGAGGCCATTGGATTCTACTCGAAGGTTCAACAAATTTGCACCGAGACCGGCGACAGACAAGGGAGAGCCAGCGCTCTTTGGGGACTCGCTTCAGTGCATCGGGCTCGAGGCGAGTACAGCCAGGCCATTATGTTCTACTCGGAGGCAATACAAATCCGCACCGACATCGGCGACAAATATGGCAGAGCCTCTGCTTTGAAGAGCCTCGCTGAGGTGCATCGGCTTCGAAATGAGTACAGCCAGGCCATCACACTCCTTTCGGAATCCTTGAACATCTGTATCGACATCGGCGACCGATACGGGAGAGCTTACGCTTTGCTTCGCCTTGCTGGCGTGCATCGCGATCAGGGTGACTACAGTGACGCAATTCGTCTTTATACCGAAGCTGCTGAAATCTTTGAAAAAATCGAACTGACTGACGAAGTAGCTAATGCTTCGAACCAAGCTGCTGAAGTCCGTCGATTATCTAACCGAGAAGATGCTTCGGGAGACATTCCAGTTTGAGCGGGGTCTTTTGCTGAGTTTTCGCGAAAATTCATGTACCTACGTATTTGATGTACAACGTTTACTAGGTTACTTACTGTTAGTCACAACACTGGTACTCCATCTGAACCATTCGTGTCACACCTTGCTTCAGGATCAACCGAGGTCTCCGAATTCATTCAACTACAGCAACTGTACATCTTTCCCTCCTGTTTGTGCCGCGAAGTCGTAGGAGTGTAGTCCGCATATCCAACTCGTTTTGATGTAGTAGGAAAAACGATCCCGAATCACGGGAGTAGGTCGCTGATACACCGATGCAGTGACCGCGTCGTCCGAGTCAATCCATAGCTGAGGGAAGTCACACTTATGGAAGGGTGTTAACCCTTCCGTCTGGGGCCTCGGGTGCTGCCGGCAGAAGGTTCTGTTGTGGTTCGCATAGTAGAGACTTCGGTGGGGCCCTGACGCCGTAAATCGTGGGGGCGATAATCGGCTCAAGACGGCGACGCCTGCGCGAATGCCATGAAATCCGGGGGATACTTAGAGAAGTTTAACAAGAAACCCCAATCTGTCCTGCCGAGCAGCTAACAATTGCTCATACGATCAAATCTCCTGGTATAATGACTAGAAACTCACAGAGGGACAGACCAGTACCTTACTTCAAGAGGTAAAAGGCTTCAGCGAGTCTCGTGAGGGGAATCGAGCATTCTCAAAGCCAAATCCACCAGCCACGACTTGAGCAGCTCTTTGACGTTCCCAGGCTTAGTGTGATGGTGATGTTGTATTGAGGCGGAGGTTCCCTAAGAGGGTTTGAACGACGGTGCTTACGTGGACTCGGGGCCGGCGGTCGCGCCGACGGGCGTCAACAATCATTCAACTCCCCAGTCTGAACAGATGTAGTCTCAGTCCATCCACTAAACGGCGTCTCGCTTTTTGACGACCATGAACCACACGACATGTGAGCTGCAATTGACTTCCGCTTAGACGCCCCTGGCTCACCAGCGCACTTTAATTGGGACTCTATACGTGCGGTACCCTTTGGATGACTTGAACGATCCGGCCTAGTAGTTCGATGACCGTACCTTTCTCGAAATGTTTGAACCGTTCAGATTGGTTTACGGCTCCGTCGAACCCTAATGAATTACATCCGCCCTACGGACTGTATGCGTTTACTGTTTCACTCGCATCGACGTGTTTAAGTGATGCACCCCTCTTTTCCGGACGAGTTTGTGTATGGACTCCAAGTTTCCAGCGAGGATGGAAACTGCTTCATTGGTCCAGGTGGTCTCTGTCGCGCCTTTATCTCAGTCGGAGGTCAATCGTCAGAGCGGACGAGTTGATGACCTGCTTACTAGGTGCGTCGTGAGCTGCCTTCGCTTCCTTTCCTGCGAGACATGAGGCTGATCGTTGAGGATGAAAGCGAACGTTACTTTCAAGTCTATAGGGTTTATCACTCGACGTCGTTTTGAGAATGCTGTGCCGCATGTCTCAATCCGCCAACGGCGACCACGGGAGAGGTCAGGAGACCTACAGCGGGTATCCCGAATAGCGAGGAGGGTGAAAAGAGATGATGCTCTACCTAATATTTACAAGTGATGGGACTAACTACGGCCAGAGGCTCCCGTCTCCACCACGAGCGAGAATTTGGGACGAAGCCGACAAACCGTAGAATGTGTACGGAAGATAAGTACGAGGGGGAAAATTCATCTAGACCTACGATTACGGGAAAGGAGAATAATTCCAAAGCCCTCGCCGCAGTAAGACACGGAGCCAGACGAGGAAACACGCATTCGATCTCGACAAAACCCTCTCTAGAATCGCGGATGTCCCATGTGGTATATTATGTATTACAGCGAACATACGACTACAAGAACCCATAGTACTATACTGTCATCATTACAAGACCGTTTACTTCTTCGCGGGGCTGATAGGGCTGTTCGCAGCGCTCGTGGCACTCAACCCACCAGTCTTCAAAGCTTTCCCTTCCTCGACCTTGGCTTCGTTCTTCGATAGTTTGCCAGTAAGCACTTTCATCTCGCCCTTGATACGGTCCTTCAGAGAGGGTCCTCGCTTGTGGCTTTTTGAGGGGGATGAAGGGATCGAGCCCGAAGTTGCAGTCGTGCTGGTGGTATCGGTCGCGTCACGAGAATGACCGCCGACTTCCGTGTTGACCATAGGAATAGCCTTGCTAGCGGGAGAGTTAGTCCTTGCTTCCACCGAGGTAGCAGGTGAGGTGGCAGGAGCAGCCTTCTCTTGAGTATTCGTCGTGGTTGTAATAGCTGGCGCATCACCATCCTTCTTCTTCGAGCTTGGTTTCATCTCCTCGGCAGCGGATTTGACGGTATTCTTGAAGCTATCAGCGACATGCGTCTTTCCAACCGCCTCAGGATGTTCGGGGCTACCAGTCTCGCCAACGGCAGTTGCTGGAGAAGTAGCCACCGCAGCCTTAGTCTCGTGAGTGTTGGAGGTCGTCTGGATGGGATTCGAGCTGGTGTGGGTTGGGCCAGTTGGTCGGCCTCCCACTTCGGCGGCAATATCATGTTCCTTCTTCGCGGCAGCATTTATATCCTATGGCACAACGAGAGTGAGTACAATGCTTGGTCGCGCAAGTAGTTTGACTTACATCGACCGTAGGTCCACTCTTCTCTGGTTGAGCCCTTCCTTCAGCCTTGGCCAAGGCTGCTTGGACATCCTCATCGACGGAGATCGGTGAACCAACGACGCCCTTCGGTGCCAAGAAGTTTTCTCCTTTCGGGGAAGAACTCTTCGCGACCTTCCCAGTCGTCGCCGTATCGATTTCTTCTACAGGTTCGACCTCCTTCGCAGACTTGTCCTTGTGCTCAGCCGCAACAGCGGTAGCACCGGCGGCACCACCAAGCCCAACGGCGGCCAAAGCACCAGTCAAACTACCCATTGGATCTGCGGTGACGCGAGATACAGCGGCCCTAGCTTGATCGACATACCCGGTCTTGGGTTCACCGGCGTGAGGATCGACGACGTTGCCTTCCTTGGTAGGTAAGTTGGTGTATGCGTAGTTTCCGGCGTGAGTGGTGTCAAGGTTGGCTCGGGTTTCGCCTGCAGGTACGGCGTCGACGGGGGAAGGGCCTGATGGGATGCTGTACGAGCGAGGTGCGACGTTGATGTTCTGGTCGGATTGACCGGGGTGAAGGTCGGTTGGAGGGCTTGTGTTGATCATTGTGCCACCAGATTTGAGATGGAGTTCGGAAGATGATGCTTCGCCTTCCTGTTTCAACCCAGAAGCCGGCGGTGCGGGGAGAAGACCAACGACTAGAGAACGTGACGAAGCGTTAGCTGATCAGGTAAACTGATAGTGGGTCAGATCCGGCGTACCATGAGCTGGATCTTCGGGACCGGAAGATTTCTGAGTCGTGCTAAGAGAATTGACAGCGTTTCTGGCCGTCTCCATCCAGCTGTTGAGCCCTCCTTGGACGGTTTCGCCTACGCCGGCGGTTGCGCTATTTGGATGAGCCGGTGCACCGACAGGGCCAGACGCTTTCAAATCTGGTCGATTCGTTGACGTATCTACTGAATCAAAACGAAAAGCCATTAAGTATGGGTGCTACAGCGCGAGTTCTGAAGAGAAAGACGCGCACCTGCCGGTGAGGTCAAGTTGGCTAGACCAGATTGAACAGCTTGAGCAGCGGAGTTGAAGGCGTTGGACACAGTGGCATACGCCTTGTCAGTATCGAAAGTCAAGTCTCCACCTGTATAATACAGGCAGCACAATGGTCGGAGATCGCAGCATGGCATGTTTTTCAAACTAACTCACCAGTCGTCGGCAAGTCTGAGTTCTCTTTGCCCCAACTTCCAGGTATGTCTAAGACGGTACTTGCTTTGCTCTCGCCCCTGGACAGCGCTGGCTGCCTGATCTCAGTAGTTGGCGTCTTCTGCTCTGTAGCTGCGAAATCGTTGGTCTTCCCTTCCAAGAGGTTCTGGGTGTCTTTGGCCCACTCGGTTGAAGGAGTTCCCAGAGGGAGATTTGGAGAGATATTGGTTGTGGTCGACATGGTATGGAAGGGGGGTATGAAAGTGAGGGGGAATGATGAATGTGAAGTTGGATTCTGGGTGGTTGGTCTCTATTTGAATGGTTCTCTGCGGTCGGGTGCCAATGACGGAGCCAGGAAGACCCGTGACGTCACTCAGCCTTCACTTCCCAACGCCACCTTGGCTGCGGGCCAAACCGTCTTAGCCCCGCTTATTGCCGTATTTCTGTAGTTGGAGCGCTCGTGACGTTGCAAGGAAATGAAGCCATTACGCACCTGGACAAAACCTGACGAGGGGCACACTGCCACCAGGATCCTCGCGGTCGTAATGCTTTCAGCCCTAGCCTAGCTATCTTGGGAGTCACTAACGAGAACGTTCATCGCCTATTATGGGAGACTCCGGAGGTGTTGTGAAATTGTGTCAAAGTGAACGACCGTCACAGAAGCCGATCCCACAAACGTTCAATCCGTGCTTGATACCGGACTTGTTCAAAGCAGTAGCACGCCTTCACGGAATTGAAATTTCTAAGGTTCTAACGCGCAAACCAAATTATAAGGGGGGAACTTCCTAGTCGGGAGCGGAGAACGACTAGAACGCGGTCTGGTACCAGTGTTGTCGATCGGGACAACGTCAATGCTGGGGCAGAGCGTACTTGAGCCAACGCCAGGTATGGTCTTTTTGAACGACAGGTGTGAATTATTCGCACATGTGGATAATACATACTACATAGCGTTCTCGATGCTAAGACTAAAATGAATATAGATGAGCTCGTTGTCGAATTAAACCTCTTGGGGCAAATTCACGTACCCCTCCTCCATGACAACCTCCATACTTACTGCTGTTTTCACACGACTTGGCGCCGTGTTATTTTTCTACTTTTTCCGTTTGTGAATGCATTTCGGCGATTCCTCATTCAGATTTCGCTGTTAGACATTGGACCTTTGTCTGACACCTGTAGCTCAATAGTATGAAGGTGTTCATGTGTAATATACATGCTATTGAGACCTGTTTTATTTCCCTCATTTCCTTGACCAGGAGAAGGACCAATTTCACCTCTTTCACAGCATATATTCTCACTATGACTTCCAAAATGATATTTACACTTACTTTATGGAGAGACACCAAGAAAAGACATTTATTGAGATGCTTGAGAAGAAACAATGTTGATATAGATAGATTTGGGCGAGAAATCGTGAAAATACGCAACAAGACCGAAAAAATAGAAAAGGAACACGGCGCCAAGTCGTGTGAAAACAGCAGTAACTCTATTGTTCGGACTTCTCAGAAGTACTGTACCCAATGTAACCCCGCCCCATGTCACCTAACCTAAACTTGACTGAATGGAGCAGCGGCTCGATCTGAGCGCGGTTGTCGTGTAACCGAGCAAGGCCATCTAGGTCACGGTTGCGGGTGATTCCGACGGTATCGGCGAACGATGTTGTCAGATTGTCGGGATTGTAGCGTAAAAACACTACGACCCCAAAGACAAAGGCCAGTGCTACTACAAAGAGCGCGATCTGGCGGGTGGGAAGACTAGTTAGCGTTGCGGATTAGAACCTAAGAAGCAATGAGACGCATACGCCATATGGTGCCCATAAGTTCGGCCGGTGGTATGTGTAGACGAGCTGGGTTTTAGTGTACGCGCATGTGCTGTTCTGGAGGCCCAGGTCCAGGTTGAGCATGGACGCTGTGACATTAGCGGCAGTCTCCTCGACCCCTTTGATGACATCTCCCCAGACAAATGTTGCTGTCTCACCGAGGCCCATGTTGAGGAACGACGCTGCCCGCGCGGTCGAGTTGAAGCCCCAAACGATTTCGACCGGGTTGGTTCGAACGGAAAGAGCACCAAGCAAAAGTTCTCGAGTTGCCAACGCCATTGCGCCGAGCCGCAAGGCTTTTGTTGAAGGTTGCTGACCGTTTTGATCGTGAGTTGTGGCTTCGAGCATCGGATCGGTTGGCGTCATGTTGTACGAAACCGTTTGCAGACCGTTGAACTTCCGAATCTAAGGGAAAGAGTCAGAAGAACGTTACGGGTTCTAACTGGTAACGGGAGGGCTTACTTGAAAGTTGTAGCGCGCCTGCATGGGAGTGCAGTATGCGGAGCCGGAGCTCCCGATGGAACTGTCAAATGGAACGACCATCCCCCCTGTGGCCCACCCGAGATAGAATGGCATTGTAGGATCGTGATCGGCTTCAGAGCCGGTGAGGGTGGCGTTCCAGAAGGTCTGGATGCCGGGCCCTGGGTGTTGAGGATCGAATGTGCCCATCTGGCCTTCTGGAAGGGTAACACCTGTTGTCTGGCACGAAAAGGTAAACGAGTCCACGGTCAAGAAGTAGGTACAGTTCTGTCCACAGTACTCGGGGAGGGGCATGACGGTCCCGCCGTAGAACGCAGATTCAGCGATCTTCTGTGCCGTAGGAGTATACCCGCTGAGAAGGATCCCGCCTTGTTGGAGATTCGATGCCTCAGCGAAGTTCCCTGTGGAGACGACGCACGGGCCTGCAAGATCACTATTTGCTGAAGAGGATACACCAAGAGAGGCAGGTGTGAAAACCGCGGCGATGGGAAGCAGGAATGACAAGAGTGTGATCGCGACTAAGAGCGGGGCTCGTCGAATCGCATTGGATAGAATGGTGGAAACGATGTCCCGACGTTCAACCTGGTAGAGGGTGTCGATGTCTAACGAGTGGGGTGGTCAGCATACGTATACATCAAAGCCCAAAAGAATCGAGCAGACCTTGAAGGCTGAGGAAATTTCGACGAGTGGAGAACCATAGTAGTTGGCAGATTACGAAGCCGAGGCAAGCTGCGAGGATAGTTTGGAAGGCAAACGCGAAGGCTGTTCCTACTCGAAACACCCATACTGACGGAACAGATGGAGAGGATCCGCTATAGGCGCACAGTGAGTCACTTGCCGGTCAGAGGGGTTTGAAAAAAAAACGTACACTGGTCTGCCATCAGCCCAATTATTGAAAAGGTGGTGTCCGAGGGCAAGCAGGGCACCAACAATGAGGAAAGCGACGGGCTTGAGCAATGCTTTGATATGGGACAGGGTTGTGTTTGCCCGGACGAGTGTAAGCGTTTCGCCAGTTCGTGTCCTAACCGGGTTTGGTCGGCTTGAGCTGGAGTTGTACCCATCATCCCCTGTCCATCCCCTTCCCTGAGCTGTTTCTTTCGTTGGGTCGTACATAGCGGGAGATCCTTCAAAGTAACCTTGGGATGTCTGAGTCTGCTGCCTCGTTTCTCCGATTGTGAGCGACCGAGGATCTGGTTGGTATTGGGACGAACGGCTTGGATCCTATGCCAGTCCGTGTTGAGGGTTTTAATATCAGGTCGAAACTAGCAGTACTTGGGATTTCATCGTACCGGATGCATGGAGTTTGATAGTAGTGATTGGCTCGTCGGGTCTAGTCTTGGGACATTCATGAACAACGGAGGTGCAAGGGGAGGAATTAAGTGCTGGCGTGTACTTGTCAGCCGAAGTAGGTGGTTAACTTAAAGCGCCTCGGCAACACGATGCTTCGGTCACACTCGGCCAGGCCGGCGGCGCCGCCTTGAATGGTGCAGACAAAGAGGGGCCACGGCAGGAACGCCGGTTCTCCTTCTAGGTTTGGAGCAATGTGTACAGCATGACACTGCCCCAAGTTGGGTTGCTCGCCAACCCTGCTTTCAGATGTAAACCCCGTTCCTCTATGCTCCCGCGGTTGGTGTGATAACAAACAATAGCCAATCGCAGCTCTCGTTTCTGCACATTCCCCCAGCTCCGAGTCGAACCAGGCGATGACTATACAACCATTTCTTTCGCAATCTACGCTATACCATGACGCTTTGGGAGGCAGTGCATACTCTGGTTACCCTTCGGAAGCATCTTTCTTAACGCGAGTGTAAGATTACGCTTACCATTTCATACGCGCGCCTCGTTTCCTCGTTCAGTCGCTCCAGACGGATAGAGTCCTCTTCAGCAAGGTCGGGATCCACGCCTTGAGTAAATAGCTGCATGTCAAACGGCTGGAGCAGCCAAACCTTCTCAGAGTCCCTCCTTCGACTCAGCGCAACGTAATAATTGAACTGGTTGATGCTCCCAGTCGCGGGCTTGCCGATGTCGACGATTACTCGATCAAGGGTTTGACCTCGTGCCTTGCGGTCCGTGAATACAAATGCAGGTACGGTGCCGGACCGACGAAGCAGGAACCACTGCAAAATATTACTCCCTCATCTGTGAATACATTGCGTTTCTGACTGAGATGTGCCCTACTACAGTCCTCGAGCACTTTGGGTATCTGGTAGTATCATTGGTTCTAGTGTTAACATGTTGTCAATCGGGACAACGTCAACGCTGTTGCAGGGCATACGTAAACTAGCGCCAGGTATGGCCTTTTCGAACGACTGGTGTGCATTATTCGCACATGTGGATAATACATACTACATAGCGTTCTCGATGCTAAGACTTAAATAAATATATATGAGCTCATTGGCGAATTAAACCTCTTGGGGCAAATTCCCGTGCCCCTCCCCCATGACAACCTCCATACTTAACTCTCTCAGTGTTCAAACTTCTCAGAAGTGCTGTACCCAATGTAACCCCGGCCCACGTCACCTAACCTAAACTTGACTGAATGGAGCAGCGGCTCGATCTGAGCGCGGCCGGCGTCGTGTAACCGAGCAAAGGCATCTAGGTCACGGTTGCGGGTGATTCCGACGGTATCGGCGAACGATGTTGTCAGATTGTCGGGATTGTAGCGCAAAAACACTACGACTCCAAATACGAGGGCCAATGCTACTACAAAGAGCGCGATCTACCGAGAGGGAGGACTAGTTAGCGTTGCCGAATAGGACCTAAGAAGCGATGAAATGCATACGCCATATGGTGCCCACAAGTTCGGCCGATGGTATGCGTAGATGAGCTGGGTTTGAGTGTACGCGCATGTGCTGTTCTGGAGGCCCAGGTCGAGGTTGAGCATGGACGCTGTGACATTAGCGGCAGTCTCCTCGACCCCTTTGATGACGTCTCCCCAAACAAATGTTGCAATATCACCCATGCCCATGTTGAGGAACGACGCTGCCCGCGCGGTCGAGTTGAATCCCCAAACGATTTCGACCGGGTTGGTTCGAACGGAAAGAGCGCCAAGCAAAAGTTCTCGAGTCGCCAAAGCCATTGCGCCGAGCTGCATGGCCTTTGTTGAAGGTTGCTGACCGTTTTGATCGTGAGTTGTGGCTTCGAGCATCGGATCGGTTGGCGTCATGTTGTACGAAACCGTTTGCAGACCGTTGAACTTCCGAATCTAAGGAAAAGAGTCAGAAGAACGTTACGGGTTCTAATTGGTAACGCGAGGGCTTACTTGAAAGTTGTAGCGCGCCTGCATGGGAGTGCAGTATGCGGAGCCTGAGCTCCCGATGGAGCTGTCAAATGGAACGACCATTCCCCCTGTGGCCCACCCGAGATAGAATGGCATTGTCGGATCGCTATCAGCTTCAGAGCCAGTGAGGGTGGCGTTCCAGAAGGTCTGGATGCCGGGCCCTGGGTGTTGAGGATCGAATGTGCCCATCTGGCCTTCTGGAAGGGTAACACCTGTTGTCTGGCACGAAAAGGTAAACGAGTCCACGGTCAAGAAGTAGGTACAGTTCTGTCCACAGTAATCGGGGAGGGGTACGATGGTCCCACCGTAGAACGCAGCTTCAGCGATCTTTTGTACGGTAGGAGTAAAACCGCTGAGAAAAATCCCGCCTTGATGGAGCCCCGTCGCCTCAGGTCCCGAGAAGTTCCCGGTGGTGACGACGCACGGGCCTGCAAGATCGCTATTTGTCGATGACGATACACCGAGAGAGGCAGGTGTGAAGATAGCGGCGATAGGAAGCAGGAATGACAAGAGTGTGATCGCGACTAAGAGCGGGGCTCGTCGAATTGCATTGGATAGAATGGTGGAAACGATGTCCCGGCGTTCAACCTGGTAGAGGGTGTCGATGTCTAACGAGTGGGGTGGTCAGCATACGTATACATCAAAGCCCAAAAGAATCGAGCAGACCTTGAAGGCTGAGGAAATTTCGACGAGTGGAGAACCATAGTAGTTGGCAGATTACGAAGCCGAGGCAAGCTGCGAGGATAGTTTGGAAGGCAAATGCGAAGGCTGTTCCTACTCGAAACACCCATACTGACGGAACAGATGGAGAGGATCCGCTGTGGGCGCACAGTGAGTCATTTGCCGGTCAGAGGGGTTTGAAAAAACGTACACTGGTCTGCCATCGGCCCAATTATTGAAAACGTGGTGTCCGATGGCAAGCCCGGCACCAACAAGAAGGAAAGCAACAGGCTTCAGCAGTGATTTGATATGAGACAGAGTTGTGTTTGCCCGGACGAGCGTAAGCGTATCGCCAGTTCGCTTTCTAACCGGGTTTGATCGGCTTGAGCTGGAGTTGTACCCATCATCCCCTGTCCATCCCCTGCCCTGAACCGTTCCTTTCGTTGGGTCGTACATAGCGGGGGATCCTTCAAAGTAACCTTGGGATGTTAGAGTCTCCTGGCTCGTTCCTCCGACTGTGAGCGACCGAGTATCTGATGGGTATTGGGGCGAATGGCTTGGATACTATGCCAGTCCGTGTTAAGGGTTTTAATATCAAGTCGAAACTAGCTGTACTAGGGATTTCATCGTACCGGATGCATGGAGTTTGATAGTAGTGGTTGGCTCGTCGGGTCTAGCCTTGGAGCATTCATGAACAGCAGAGTGGCAGGGGGAGGGATTAAGTGCTGGCGTGTACCTGTCAGCCGAAGTAGGTGGTTAACTTAAAGCGCCTCTGCAATGCGATTCCTCGGTCGCACTCGACCCTGCCCGGCCGGCGGCGCCGCCTGGAGTGGTGCTGACAAAGGGGGCCACGGCAGGGATGCTGGTTCTCCTTCTATGTTTGGACCAATGTGTACAGCAGGACACTGCATTAAGTCGCCCAATTGGTTAAATCCCAAATCCGATATTTAGGGGTGGAAGTTCGAAGTTTGATGAACAATGCCCATGGAACTTTGCGAATCCCAGTTCAAATTTGCCCCAGTCGATAATGAGTCAAAAAGATGGCAGGTATGGACTCGGGAAGCCAGGGCCAGGGCTTGATTCGCATGGGTGGTCCAACCGGGGAAGGCGGTTGCGATGTGGTGTTGGAGGAGAAGCGTAGCTGACCCCGTGCGACACATTCTCACCGGGCAACACGCCGAGCCCGTAGCGACTGGGAACTTCTAATTCCTCAATCAATCGCGACAATGATAGACGCTCAACTTCCTAATCCCGCCTGTATTTATACTTCGTAAACCAACTCTCCTCAACCTTCGCATCCGCTGATTGATCTACTCAGAACGACCCCCTGCCACGCGACTTGACGCGATCCGCGCTCGAACGGCTTGTCCGGCCCGATGTATATATAAAACAATCAAGTTATTGACGTCAAGATTTATCAAACAGCCAACTCTCTGTACTACTAATCACTTCTTGTCTCGGCATAATCATTATTGGCCGTCGAATGACGAATGGTTTTCATTCTCCGAGCAGCTGGTTTGCGGCGAAGTGGAGGATGCTGTAAACCCCAGGTTAAGTAAGGCAAGACAAAGTGACACACTCACTTTATAGGTTCCGATAGGGTCCCATAGGTCGGCAGCAAGCGTGCCGAGTGTGATGTGGAAAGCGCGTCACGGGCAATGGGGTCTGAGGTGGAATATACGCCACTCTACGAGGTCGGGCGTTCCATTCCGTTTCGCTAGGGCCTACTCCTTCCATTACCATCAATGGTGGAATATGCATGCTATGGAATTTAGCTCAGACCTCTCCCGGTCGAGACTTGTGATGGGGCCTGAGGCAAGCCACCGAAATTCGAGGTTCTGAGGGGTTACAGCCATCTTCACCAGGTCAAGAGACAGATAAATTACTACATCCGAAGAGACGCCAATGTTGGGTGTATTCGATCCCTTGTACAGCACAGCTCCGCCAGAAGGGCGGAGATAATCGAAGAACTTCCCAAGAGGCTGCGGTACTTTCGCGTATCCTCGTGCTAGCTCTCTAGATAACTAAAACAGGATTATCAAACTTGAAGAGAGCTGAAATAGGTCCTTGCCCCTGTGAATTGAAGGAGGGCGATTTCAAGTGTCTCCCAGCACCGCGGAGCGACGCCCAATCTCAATTAAGGCTTATAAACGAAAGATGTGCAACTGAGGATTTTCGCCGGTGTTTTCCATATTACAAGCTTTTGGAATCCAAGGCAAGCTTCCAGCGCCGACGAGAGGACCTCTGAGTGGCTGTTTGTGGTGGTGCTGGAATATTCTCAGGTGTTCGTTCGACTCTATCAGACCCTTTTCGAAGGTGACGCGTCCTACCTTGTCCACCACTCAGCGCCTTACAAAAAGGACTGACATTTCTTCTTCATCCGTATCTCCATCTCTCCCTCTTACTCCTACAACCACTCACGGCAACCATGGATCCATCAGGCGCTGCATCTCAACCACAGGACGACACCTCAACCGCCATCCTTCGCTCCAAGAAATCGTATGCAGATTTCCTGACATCGGGCGCGAATATCTCACTGACGAGTCTGTTTGTAAAGGCCAAATCGTCTTATCGTCGACGAGGCTAGCGCTGATGACAACTCTGGTGAGTGCTCGCTGTTGTCCGCTAATCCATCGCGTCGGTCGAGGTTCTAATATTGCCTATTATAGTCGCAACCCTCAACCCAGCGACTATGGAGGCATTACAGCTGTTCCGAGGTGATACGATCATTGTTAGGTAAGAACCCAAGTCGTGCCAGTGGTTTTGGTGTGCAAGGAATGCTAAACCACTTGCGATTTGCAGGGGCAAGAAGAGAAAGGACACTGGTGCGTCGTTTTCGCTGCGCGCCCAAGACGCGTCAATCTTACGTTCATATGTACTCTAGTCCTCATCTGCCTGGCTAGCGATGATGTTCCCGAAGGCAAAATTCAGATGAACAAGGGTGAGAATGAATTTGCAGTAATGGTGGCGCTCGTACTGACTCTGTGTGGAAAGTCGCCCGAAACAACTTGCGCGTCAAGCTCGGCGACCTTTGCACTGTTCACGCCTGCAACGACATCAAATACGGCAAACGCGTTCACATTCTACCCTTTGATGACTCAGTGGAAGGCCTCAGTGGCAACCTATTCGATGTATACCTCAAGCCTTACTTCCTTGAGGCATACCGACCACTTCGCAAAGGCGACACCTTCCTCGTCCGCGGTGGCATGCGTACAGTCGAATTCAAGGTCATCGAAACCGATCCCGCAGAATACTGTATCGTTGCCCAAGACACCGTCATCCATACCGAAGGCGACCCAGTCAAGCGCGAAGACGAGGAATCGAACCTCAATGAAGTCGGATACGATGATATTGGTGGCTGCCGCAAGCAGATGGCTCAGATTCGCGAAATGGTCGAATTACCCCTCCGACACCCACAATTGTTCAAGTCCATTGGTATTAAGCCGCCACGAGGTGTCCTCATGTACGGTCCTCCTGGTACTGGTAAAACTTTGATGGCTCGAGCTGTGGCCAACGAGACCGGCGCTTTCTTCTTCCTTATCAACGGCCCCGAAATTATGAGTAAGATGGCTGGCGAGTCGGAGAGCAACCTGCGCAAGGCATTCGAGGAGGCTGAGAAGAATTCACCGGCTATCATCTTCATTGACGAAATCGACTCGATTGCACCAAAACGAGAGAAGGTGAGGCATTCAGCTGTGACTCTCCTATCCGATGCGGAACTGACCTGTCTTCCCTTAGACCAATGGCGAAGTCGAACGACGTGTTGTTTCCCAACTTCTTACTCTGATGGACGGTCTTAAGGCCCGGTCAAACGTCGTCGTCATGGCTGCCACCAATCGACCCAACTCCATCGACCCTGCCCTTCGTCGATTCGGTCGGTTTGACCGTGAAGTCGACATTGGCATTCCCGACCCAACTGGCCGCCTCGAAATTCTCCGCATCCACACCAAGAACATGAAGTTGTCTGATGATGTTGACCTGGAACAGGTAAGGGGAAACCACAACGCCTCTTCGTTATGTCATAACTTATTGACGATCTGCGGCTATCCTCCTTTAGATCGCTGCTGACACCCATGGTTACGTCGGTTCCGATATGGCTGCTCTCTGCTCCGAAGCGGCTATGCAGCAAATCCGAGAGAAGATGGACCTCATCGACTTGGAAGCCGACTCGATCGATGCTGAAGTGTTGGATGCTCTCGGTGTAACCATGGACAACTTCCGTTTCGCTCTTGGTGCTTCGAACCCGTCCGCTCTGCGCGAGACCGTCGTCGAGGTGCCGACTGTCAAGTGGGACGATATTGGTGGTTTGACCAAGGTCAAGCAGGAGTTGCAGGAGACTGTCCAGTACCCCGTCGAGCATCCCGAGAAGTTCGTCAAGTACGGCATGTCACCTTCCAAGGGTGTGTTGTTCTATGGTCCTCCTGGTACCGGTAAGACACTGTTGGCCAAGGCTATTGCCAACGAGTGCCAGGCCAACTTTATCAGCATCAAGGTACGCGTTATCTCATCGACGTAGGAAATGATCTACGTAAGCTGACTGCCCGCGCATTTAGGGACCTGAACTCCTCACTATGTGGTTCGGTGAATCTGAAGCCAACGTTCGAGATGTCTTCGACAAAGCTCGTGCTGCCGCTCCTTGCGTCATGTTTTTCGACGAGTTGGATTCGATCGCCAAGGCTCGTGGTGGAAGTTCCGGAGATGCTGGCGGAGCTGGTGACCGTGTCCTCAATCAAATCCTCACGGAGATGGACGGTATGAACGCCAAAAAGAACGTCTTCATCATCGGCGCCACCAACAGACCCGACCAAATCGACCCCGCTCTGCTCCGACCAGGTCGTTTGGATCAACTCATCTACATCCCCTTGCCCGATGAGGTATCTCGGTTCGAGATTCTTAAGGCCGCGCTGAGGAAGTCACCCGTCGCGCCCGAGGTCGATCTGAGTTACTTGGCCAAGATGACCCATGGATTCTCTGGTGCCGACTTGACCGAAATTTGCCAGCGTGCTGCCAAGTTGGCTATTCGTGAGAGCATTGATGCCGACATCAGGAGGACAAGGGAGAAGAAGGAGAAGGGTGAGGAGGACATGGAGGCAGAAGAGGAGGACCCCGTCCCTCAGATCACAAGGTAACGCAAACCTTCGCCTTTTGTGATGAACGAGAGCTGACATTGGATTTCCGCGTTTTAGGGATCACTTCGAGGAAGCAATGAAGTATGCTCGTCGTTCGGTGTCTGACCAGGACATTCGGCGATACGAGATGTTCGCCCAGAACCTCCAGCAGTCCCGTTCGTTCGGCTCAACCTTCAAGTTCCCTGAAGGTGGTGCTCCGTCGGGTACGACGCAACAACCAGCTGGCAACGCTGGATTCTCTCAAGATGCCGAGGACGACGATCTCTACAGCTAAACGCGTTCCCTTCCGTTCCTCGATCTCAAAGCTGTCCCCTCTTCCCTTCCCTAGTGGTTCTTGTGTATAATTTTACTTGCATCCATCATACGTCTTAGTTGTAGAAAATTCAATGCTGATAGCTGGTTAAAAAGAGCGTGAGCGGTGACCCGGGCTAAATACAGCCGACGATGTCAAAGAGTGCGTCATGTGAAAACGTTTTGCGGCGTCTCGCGGGCTGTTCCATTCTGGACTGCTGCTTCATCCACTTTACCCGACACCCCGCGTCGCTCATAGCTTATCATCTTCTACGCGCTGCAGTCATTTCTTTTTGGGAGGATGGCAGAAGGTTCTCGTTCAGGTCCTCGCTCAGGCTCTCGCTGGGCATCATTCGCGTCAGGTCCAATGACACCGCTGACTTTTGTTCGGGAGATCGAGTAAGCGGTTGGTCAGCGAGAACGAGTCCTCGTCGATTGCTGATAGATGGAGTTGGTAGTCCTGTGGATATTCTGGCTGTTCCGAGGCATAGGCGTCTGCAGACGCTAGCTGTAGCGACGTGGGCGTGCATGATGCCTATATGCCTCGTCATATTCTTCTTTCTTTGGTGAGCGAGTCTATTCAGGGAAACGAAGGGGTCCTCAGCTCATCACTAGGATCGCTATACAGCTCGCTGCCACTACTCTGGCCGCTGATAATATTGTACATCAGCTGGGTGTTCTTGATTGACAAGGCTCCCGATCGAGGAGGTCGGCCGAGCAAGTGGATGCGCTCCTTGAGACCTTGGAGTTGGTTCGCTGGATACTATCCTGCTTCGTGAGTTATCTTCAGCGGGCTGTCGCATTAGGGCTAAGCTGATGTACTTTGTCGACGCAGGTTGATCAAGGCAAGTGCCGTTATGCTTGAACCTTTTGTCTTGGAAAGACGGCTAACGCATCTCCGACACTGCAGGAGGTTGACCTCCCTGCGGACCGACCGTATGTCTTTGGTTATCATCCTCATGGTCAGTCACAGGTCTCTCTTCGTGAAGCACTTCTTCTCAGACTGAAGTTTTCTCTTCGTTACGTGAAGGTATCATTGGCATGTACGTTCGGCCCCGGGTTGTCATCCAGATAGTCGCTGACTTTCGTCTACGCGTTCAGGGGTGCTTTCGCGACGTTCGCAACAGAAAGTGCGCCAGCAGTGATTTAGGCTTCCCTACCTCAGACTGATATTTACCACACCCACTAGGCACTGGCTTCTCGGAAGCTTTCCCTGGCATCAAACCTCACCTCCTCACCCTCGCAAGTAACTTCCACATTCCGCTGTACCGCGACCTCCTCCTCTCCCTCGGAATCTGCTCTGTCAGCAAGAAATCATGTATCAATATCCTTTCGTCTGGTCCTGGTTCTGCCATCACCATCGTAATTGGAGGCGCCGCGGAGAGTTTGGCTGCGAGACCAGGGACTGCCGGTGCGTTGGCCCTCGTTCGGCAGCGTTTCTGACATGCGACGATTGACGCTCGATGATGTACATCAGATCTGACACTCAAAAGAAGATTGGGGTTCATCAAAGTTGCGATCCAACAAGGGTGAGCGAAGGCGGGCGGATTGAAGGTTCTGAGCCCTGCCTCATGGAACTTTCTTTCAGGGCTTCTCTGGTACCCGTGTTCAGCTTTGGAGAAAATGATGTGAGCCCCATTCCGAAAGAACCTCCAAACCTGAGCTAATGACGCATGGGACTTAGATCTACGACCAGCTGTCGAACGAGAAGGGCACAACCATCTACAAAATGCAAAAGACGTTCCAACGCATATTCGGCTTTACGTTACCACTGTTCCATGGAAGAGGACTTCTCACGTATAATGTGGGACTGCTGCCTTTCAGACATCCTATTGTCTCCGTTGGTGCGTCGTCTCAACGTCGCGACCTGTGTTGACGGTCATGAACCTGACGCGGGGGGGATCGTTCTAGTTGGTCGCCCAATAGCGGTAAATCAGACAGACAAGCCTACAAAAGAGTACGTTGAACAGGTTCAAGCTCAGTACATCGAAGAGTTGGTGAGAATATGGGATACATACAAGGACACATACGCTCGTGAACGCACTAGGTGAGACTCATTATTACCTTTGGATTGGGTCGCTTGCTGATATCGATGTCTCAGTGAGCTCAAGCTCGTTGATTAAGATGATCAAGGTAGCATGTGGGGGTGCAGATTGTATTCGGTCCCTGTTATTTCCTGTATCGAAGAAACTCTGTCCGATGGAAACGCTGGAGACACTCCAAGACTAGACATGAAGTACGTTCGATTCGAAGTTTGTTCGACACTTTTAGCATCGTAGTCTATGGCGTATGTGAAATCAGTCGTCTAGAGATATCAGTCTTATTCTTAGACTCGGACTGAGAGTTAATTTGTCTTTATGACTTCTCCGTTCTGCAGAGCGAACGTGTTCCATCAATAAGAAAGCAGGCCTGGAGTATCGTATACACGTTCACAAGAGACGTGCACGTCCATTTTTTGGCAGTTTTGTTGCAATCTTCTCAATGTGTCCTGTGATGTGAGCGGGGAAGTCGAGATAAAGGGAAATAGTAATCTATGCACAGGGCACCGTGACCTTACCCTTTGATGAGATGAGCGACTGAATCCGTTTGCAAAGTGAGAGAGCAGGCCTCGTTGCCGAATTTTGAAAGGGAATGGAAGCGGGAGCTGATAACGTGGCAATCCGTGAAGGGAGCGTGTGGCATGGTCACAGTGCACAAAAGCACGTGTTGCCATGCCAATGTGTGCATCCGAATGGTACCCCTTGGTCTCGCGAAGGGTCTAATGTGAAAGGTACCTCCCCGCTCTTCAAGTAATTGCCTGTAAGTCCTTTGAACCTGGGTATATGAAGAGCTCGCGTTCATACTAGCAGCAGCCCAAAGTTACGATCCCCCCTCTAAATTATTGAACATGGTCTCCCAACGCTCCGACACCGCCCTAATGCCCAGCACCACGGCCGCCAAAGAGGGTAGCCAGACTGCCCGCTTTTCATCTACACTTCAGCTCACCGCCGAAGAAAAAGAAATAGAAGAGTATCTGGACCAAAGACTGAACAAACCTCGTGGCAGCTTTTTTGACACGGTTATTGAACGAATGGAGCGGTTCGAGCCTCTAGCTCGATCTATAGAAGAGCTACTCGCGAGAAATGACTTCAAAGAACACGTAGACGAGGCTATGGAAGCAAACGCTAGACAGTGCGATGCCTGTTCTGTTTGTTCGGCTCAGATAACTGATATTGGTCTATCAGGATGGTGGAGCAATTCCGAGCCCGAAAGGCCCAGGTCCGGTCCGGAATCTTTGGGAGAATACCTATGTTTGCTGTTCTCAGTGCAGTAGACGAGTTTGGGACGGACTTGCAAACTGGATATTTGGACTTGAAGGTAGGTTGACGGCCACTAGGAATTGCAGGTCTCGTCCCCACCCGCTGACATACGAACAGATCCGTATCTCGACTCAGTGGAAAGCGAAAAAGCTCGCCGAAGCCTACATGAGAGAGCTCAAGGTTCCGAAAACAGAATTGAAACAGCAAAAGGAAGAGGTCGTGCGAGCCACAACAGAGCTTTCGTCCGCTTACAAAGGCGTCCACACCCAAATTCTATTTGTAAGTGAGATCTTCGTCTGCACGAAATAATCAATATTTCCTCCACCCTCAAATAAAATAATGAGACTCACCGTTGTAACACTTTAACCCGCAGGGACAATACGTTTGCCAGAACCGCGATGAAAACGGCCTATTACTGGCAGAACTGGACGACAATCCCATCTGCCCGATCATTTACATCGACTTCTCGGGAGACCAGGAGGGAAAACAAGTTCAAGGATCGTATGGAAGCATACATCATGCTTGGACCTCTCCAGATAGATCCGAATCGAGCGGGATGTTCGCCGTGAAGGTGCCAAGGGACCACCGCACTGGCCAAAATGTAAGAGCTCTCTGAGATCCGTGAGGGTGATGCTGTCAAGACAGGAAGCTTACCTTCGCAACCTCAATCCAGGAGCTGTGGAGAGAGGGCGAAATATGGAGCTTCTTGCAAACACCAGTACCGCACTCAAACATCTTAGAATTTTGTGGGACTTGTTCGATCGGAGCCACTTTCAAGGGTTTAATATCTCCCTGGATACCTGACGGCAGGAATTGGAAAAATTCCCTGTTTGAATTCGAGGAGGCTCAGCACCTTGCCTTTGTAAGTACGGATATTACTTGACTTCCTCGATACTTACGTTTCACCTCCTTAAAAAGGCTGAGCAGATTGCCGGTGCCGTGAGTTATATGCACGATAGGATTGTCGTACACGGCGATGTCAAGCTTGCCAATGTAATCCTATCTCGCAATCCCCTAAAACCACTCCTCTGCGATTTTGGATTTTCGCTGAGGAGACACCTCGATTCCACTCGAGATTCCGTCAAGAAAGTTGGAAGCGGCCCATACCTAAGCCCTGAGGCTTATCGGGGTACCAGGAAGACATTCGCTTCCGATACCTGGTCGTTTGGTATATGCATCATGCATGTAAGTCAGCTTGCATTCTCGTACTAGAAAGCCCTCTGACAAATATGAAATGGCTTAGGCACTAATGAAGAATCTACCATTCGGAGACCGCGTCAAGGATGCGGAAGACATCCACAGAGAGTACAACAATTTGTTTGTTGCTCAGAATCTCCGGCCTACCATGCCCCCGGGTCTCACGTCAGCAGGCGTCTTGGCCTGGTCTGTCGCGCTGGCTTGTACCAACAACACGGAGTCTGATCGTCCAGAAATGAAGGAAGTGCACCTTGCTATGCAAGACATAGTAGCAGGACGAGAGGGGATGGTGATTGGTTGGTTAGACCGTTGGAAAGAAAGGAGACTATGTGGTGCTGGCGCCAACGGGCAGGCTTGATTTCTTGAGCTCGAGCTGGCTTTGTAGAGCATGCTGCGGACCAACCGCGAGGCTGGGGATACAGATTCGTTATGATGAGTCCGGGTAACGCATTGATTTGCGGCTCTGTTTCTTGCGCGGTTCGATTGTATTTCGTTCGAGTTGTTGTGCATCAATGGATTTATCGATCGATTTTGAAAATGAAGTAGCCATGTTCTCTGCTTCAGTGAAACACGAGTGTTCTGGCTGACGTACCGCCTGTGACAGATTTTCTCGAGCGTTTCTATATACGCAAGTTAGAGTGACTTGATGGTATTATGACCGAGAGACGCGTCCTTCGATCGGAGCGACAGCAACGCACGACAATTAACTGAAGGCTTTGAAAGACGTGGTCGTTGAAATCTTAGGGTAATTAGCGAGGCTCACGTCGACTAATTCCACTTTTCCTTTCGCTCTTGTTTCGACCGCAGAACTTCCGAAGCGAACCTCTGTAGCCCCATTGCAAAAGGGGTATTAGAAACAGTTCTAGAGCTTTCAGCTTTCAGGCGAAGTTGTCGGGCTCTCAAGCCTCAGGTGACCTTGATTTCCACAATTACTGAGGCAATTTTGAAGGCAAGGGCAAGTGCAAAGACTAACAGGTGAGCAGAAACTGACGGAAACGCCACTGAGTTCTGCTGGATCTCTCTCAAATTTGATCAAATATACACATTCTGGGACGAGCAAGAGGAGGAGGGTAGGCTGGGGATGATACTTCAGGGCGAAGTGGAGGGTCTATTGTACGTAAAATCGGAGATCGGTATAAACTTCACCACCCAACGTGTCGTCTCACCGTTCTCCATCCAACTCCTGCACTATCTATGGTGCGTTTGATAAGCCTTGAGGGTGTTGCAAAGAGCTCTCGAGTGGTCCTCCTGCTGGACCGGGTCTCTCCATCCTGCGGCAATCCGGCGCGGTCTTGGGATTCTGTACGGCCACCGGACGAAGGCCTTCTCTGTTATGTTCGGTGTTGGCTGTTACTTGGAAGGGGTCGGCCCCGGTAAGGTCGGCGACGGAAAGGATCCGTTCTGGATCCGGGGTCTAAGTCCTGTACTTCACTGGTAGGAGATCGATGTTGAAATCCTAATTGAACAATGTAGGCATTAGTGGTGGTTCAGACCGTGTCGGTAGTTGAATGTACACACATCTGGACGGACGGGCCGAAGGACCGGGGTCGAAATCGTAGAGCTCGGCGGGGTGCCCAAGGCATCGCCATCGCCATCCAACCGCCCATAAACCATGTCCTCAGTAGTTTCCTGCTCGGTCAAGCTCTCGGCTTCTCCACGTGTTGGTAGGTTCAGACGCTGGACCGAAGGCCGTCGGCTCTTCGCGGATTGGTCGAATTGAAAGGGCAGACAGCTAATTTGGACCTCGGAAAAGGCTGCATAACGCTTTTGTCTCTTATCAGAGTCTTTCTGAGCCGTTATCGGATGGGGAACGTCTCATACCTCTCTGAAGAGTGCCCCCACCCCGGCGTCTGACAAGGGACTCAGCTCCACGTCCAATTTCTTTATGCGGCCAAGAAAGTCGACTTCAAGGCTGGGTTGTTGGGCGAGCAGAATAGTAGAGTTGGCCAGGTCAGGTAGAACGAGGCCGTTCGTCAGCAATAGGTGGTCGAGCACGAGCCCTGGTGCGACGGCCGGTTCGATGCCGACCAGATATCCACAAGTACCACCTTCGTCCACCACGACCATCTCCGAAGGTATGCACAACGTATGTACCGTTTTGAACGCCTGGGCCAACTATCGACACGTGAAATGCGAAGCGAGTTTACAGGATTTCCTTACCACCTTGGCGTCTGCATCGAACAATCCTCGACGGAGGCGTGCTGTTATCCCTGGTTCCTTCCAGACATGCGCCTCATAAGTGAAGGCGCGGACATTGTTGATGGCCGGGTTCGCTTCCATTGAGGTGAGTTTTCCGGCTTTTGCTTTGCAGCTCTTCATCCGGCTGCGTTGGAGTCGGTGAGCCTGGCATCGCGCAAGGTCAGGGTGCTGTCGGGCGTTTTGCTAGACTACGGCACGAACCATTTGCAATGGGGTCTCTTCCATGGTTTCTTCTCCTTGAAGTGTGTAGAAGGTGTGCATGCGGAGAAGGCGATGAGTGAGCTAGTCAAAATTGGAAGAGGGAGGTGGCGGGGTTGGGTCTTACTTGCTTCCCCGAATAGTTTGGAAATGCTGAGGGTGTCGGCTCTTGTTTGTTCCAGTGGCCGGGGGAGGTCCGGCGCGCACCGCGCCCAGGTCGAGCAGATCCCGCAAACATGCTATCGGTGTAAACTTTCGTACTGCCTGGAATACAGAATGTATTTAAAATCTAGCATCCATTACCAGTTTCTCCTAGTGGGCCTCTTTTATCTCGTCAGGACGATATTCGTGAAGCCGAATTCCCCTTTTGGTCACCAATGGAAAGACTGCTTTAGTCCAGCATGACCTTTTTGTTTTCGAACCACCTGTGACAAACTCTGTCTAAATATTATAATTTGTTTGCAGTGCAGAGTGGCCTTTAGATGTTCACGACCCAGAAACACGACCTTTCGCTGAAAGTACGGCGCCGGCGTTGCGAGTTGGTTCGATGTATTGAGCGAGGACGGACCTAGTTAGCTAGACTCCTGCCAGTCGTTCTCCTTTCATTCCATCCCCGACATCAGTCAACAACTGGCAGCGTCACATGTCGTCATCGTAGATAAACCTCGGTCAACCCGGGACGTGGCAACTGTGGGAACGACCACTCTATTTAACACTGGACCCTTTTTGGCGTTCCTTCCTCTTTCTCTTAACATCCCCCACCTCCAGCAGCATCGCGAACCTCACAGACTACCCAAGCCAGCAACACCCAATATGACAAGATCCACTCTTCACTCACCATCCATTGAACGCGAGTGACCTGCAGCGCTCCAACCGCGCTGGGAGGTCTGCGGCCGCCCTTGCCCTACGTCGTGAGCTCTTCTTCTCATCTCCTACCAACGACAGGACTCTCACCCTAACTTAACTCGTAGGGAAGAGCAAGTGTGGCTTAGGTAGTTGTCTTCTGATTGAGGTCGGGACATGGTAGCCTTGGGAAATCTCGACGGCGGGGTCGAGATACTCCCAAGGTGGATGCCGTGTTCTCAAAGTCCTCTGGCGCATCCGCGGGGCAACGTGTAATGTCGATAGTGACGACTGCCGGGGTCGTCTTCCGTCGGCATTGGGCGCCCCCCAAACGCCACCCTTGAGCTAGATTCGCCACTGCGTTCTGCGGACGTGGTCGAGGTAAGCACGCCCAATTCAACTTTGGACTGCCCCAATTCTGACTTGGACTAGTTCAACTCCCTTTCCCGTTCTCGCGTGAGCACCTACGTCACCAGCTCGTCGCATCCATTCTTTACACCCTCGGCCTTTTCACCACTTCCCGGGTGGCCAGCCGCCAGACTACGTCAGGTTAGCAGTCCCGGATTATCGCCGGGGACTCTGTTTTGCTAACGATTTCCTCAGTATCTGTTTCAGAACCTCTGGCGAGAGCGTACCCAACTCCGTGGACCAAGGCGGTCTCGAATTTGCCATGCGGTAAGCTCAATGTGGTCTAAATTTCGTTGCCCACTCTGAAACCTCATCCTCCCAGGGGTTTCCTTCAAGATGAAATCGTCGCGTGCAGAGTCGGGCAACAAGCTGTCTCGACGTCGAGAAAATGTAAGTGTCCCTGCTATACATGGATATCCATATCTGACGATGGGTTTGTCAGGACGCTTCCCCGGACGACGAAGCGTTTGCGATCGACGACGGGACTAGGTGGTCTTCTTCGGAATCAGAGGTAAGTTGGATGTTCAGTTCTTTGGATGTGGTCGAGGAACTGACGCACCCTCTGCAGTTTTTACTCCGGAAAAGGCTTAGGGATTATCTGACTCTGATGTGTGAGGTATGGCGAGTGAAATAACTACGGAAACCAGGCCTGCGGGCCGTGGTACTCCGTGGTCGAGGGCACTCGACCGGGAAAGCCTTGGCAACCCGTGGTGCATGTCTCCCGGGGCATTGAAGCCGAATACGCCAATGTCGATGGATGGTGTCTGCGAAACTAGTCTTGGTGCGTCGTTGTT